>LBNU01009529.1:52161-74826 GCA_014162995.1 Artemisia annua
GTCTTCGCTTTTTACCCTGTAGGTGTCGTGTGGGGATCCGACACATCCGGTGGTCCAAAGCGGATGCGCGCATGTCCAGTGGTGGCTCGTTCGAAGATCCCAACAGCAGCAACCTTAAGGATTCCTCAAAATCGTAGATGTTCCATAGACCTTAGTGTTACACCCGAGAGACCACCCGACTATCCTACTCACATTCTTCTTACGGTGAGACCAAGCGTGGCGAGAGTGGCGGTTTGAGTCCTTACTCCGCAGGGGATCCATCACGCACTGTGGACGAGGTGGAACCATCTCGTCCTTGGCGAATTTTTGCCCACGCGGGAGAGCTAGCAAAGGCTCTAGGAGGCGACATGTGACGTTCCAACAACGGTAAGGCGCAAACGCCTTATTGACGCATGGGAAGCGATTCAAAGATCCGTATTCACAAGCACTCCCCAGCGCACGGGATAGATATTGCTCCAGATCCAAAGTCTTTATGATGTGTCGATCACCAGACAATGAACAGAGGGCCTGTTGTCGGCTAGATACGTCCGGCCAATTGGGGAGATTGATAACACTCCACTAGATAGTGCTGGAAGTGGCATGAGGTTAGCAAACCTGAAGTAGGCAAGAATGGGAATCGAGTCCAGATGACTCCCAGAAAAGGATACCTCAATCACGATGCCATTCAATCTCCAGGAACAGCTATAGATCTGTAACTATGCAAGTGATGGTTGTGGGATGAACTGATGCATCCCGGTGAGAGCGGAGTAAATCCCGTATAAGATGCGTAAACCGGTTCATGAGCGTGAGTCGCCTACACCATCGCTGTAAGAAATCGAGGTAATATGATCAGGTTATGATAAACCAGGGAGAGAAGGCACGAACAGATTAGAGAAATCAGCTACAGAAAACTCACACAGCTTCAATGACTGCCGATTGTCTGTGTATCACAAGTCAAGAGGATTTGAGAATCCAAACCCAAGAAACGATGAAATGGTTTTGAACTCTCACTCTTTCTGAATCCTCCATAACGGGCAGGATAAGAAGTCCTTTTTCAAAATTCGTGACACCATAAGCTCTCGCCAATTCTTTAAACCCTCTTCGTTGTGAAAAGGAAGATCGGATTCCACAGGGAATTGCTGTTGGGTAAGGCGTGCGACCACCCGACTCATGAACGTTTTAAATAGTTCCGCCGGGTCCGCCAAGATAGAGATATTTTCATGCAGTATATATAGAGAAGCCCAACTTGCAAGAAATTCCGTTAGCATCATGGAGACATGGTTTTCACCATTTCCTCTTTCAACTAACAAAAGTTAACATTATGTTCTCATGTGTGATGTGTCATCTTGATATATGCTACGCTAGGACAGGTTCTTCGAAAAGTCAACTCGCGTCTACAATTGTCAACTCGCTTGGAAGACTTCTGATCACGTATTCTAATGACACTATGTTTCGGCAATTCAGCCTTGATAGCATCTCTCTATACTTTGGTATGAGCATGACCTGTCTGTGTGTCCAACGGGTGCTCGGCTCTGAGCATATCTATATGAGGTCTCAAAAATATCCTATAGATGGTTCGACAGAACGGAGATCTGTTGACCGATGCCACTACTCTGGTACCATAGTACACACTTGCGCGAGAGATAACCATAAACAGGGATGAAGTCCCGCGCATTCGCTTGGTACTAAATGAATGCGTACGTTTATGTGACATGTTTTCTGTCTAACCTTTGGTAGATGTCGTGGTAGGTGAAGGCATAAGGCCGAGTTCGAGTGCACGATTTTGAGCTAAGGTCAGTTCTACTGAATAACGCAATCTTGGATCGAAATCGCGTCACCGGGATTACGGCGTGACGCTTTTCACGCTGTGTCAAGTGCAAGTCGAGACAGTTAAATCGTAAGTCTAGTCCCACTTCTCTCTCTGTGACGTGTGAACAATAGGTATATCCCACTAGCCAACAGGTCGAACGGCAACTGCTTTTTCGACCTCGAGTTCTCAAGCCCTTAAAGTGGATTCGCATGTGGTTCCGCTCCTGAAATTCAGCGTTCGGTCGGTGTTGGTGGGTTAAGTGACTGTTATTCTCAATGGTTTGCATTAATTTCGGGCGTGGACGCAAGGTAGAGGCAAAGGACAATATGTGATGTCTATGTCGAACTAGACGCTCAGTGACGGGTGCGTGTAGACCTGTTGTAAGACCGCATTTAGAGTGTTTTATTGATTTGTGCGTTAGTTCTCTTTTTACTTTACTACTGCCTTGACAAATAAATTGTAGATCACTTTTGTGTGTAGATGGTATGGGTTGATAGTATTGGTCTCAATCTCCTAGGTTTTTCATTAAGTCGGTCATAACCGTACAATCTTGTATGCCCATTAATTATATCAGCAAAACGCTCACTATGAAACTCAATATCTTTAACTACACCCGGGATAATGTATAAAAGTATAACGTAAAAGCCGAAACAACGATATTCAAACCCCAACTCTCCTTCGTAAATCCACTCATCATAACAACATCTCTAAACATCTTCTAAAACCCTTTGATCATAAGATTATTAATCTTTGTTTCAAGTGATCCAATCCTTTACCATTCAAAGTGCAAGAGAAGAATACTTCTTATCATCAAGTCAAAGAAGTATTAGAGTCTAGTTAGTATTGATGTGAAATTGTAGAAACAAGTTATGTATGTATATGTAATAAGTAGATCAAGATGATCTTACTTAGTAGTAAGTCAATGAGTGAGTAAGAAGTAGTGGGAAGAAGTAGTAGTGTGGAGAAGTCATTTAGTTGTGAAGATGTAGGTGTGTGAATAAGTAGTGGAGTATAGAAGAAGTTGTGAAGTAGTGAAGAAGTCGTGAAGTTGTGAAGTCGTGAAGAAGTTGTGAAGTCGTGAAGTCATGTAGAAGTTGTGTAGAGATCGAAGTCGTTTCGTGAGATTGGTTCTAGCTACTATTAGAACCCGACATTTAGCTTAGTGTCGTTAATTGGTGTAAGCAAAAGTTGTGTACGGTTTTCTCCGCCAAAAGGGAGCTTGTTGAGTAGTGAAGAAAACTCTCGAGTAGGTGACTCGGGGAGTGGAGTAGGGCAAGGAAGGTGTCCTTGTAGCCGAACCACTATAAATCATCGTGTCCGGTTTGCATCTTCTTTCTCTTATCTCTTTACATTTATTCTTGCATTTATCGCTTTATATCTATGCTTGCATATATGTGTTGGTTGTTACTTATATTGTTTTGATGTTGAATGTGATAGATATAAGTTAATATTGCTATAGGATGAATAATTATATGATATGTCTAATGGACTTAGATGCATTATTCACACTTCTCATGTTGAGTTTAACTTAATCGATAATTTGATACAAAACGTTTTAAAATTTTAAAAGGAAAAAATATTCACATAAAGATCAACCAAAGCTCTTTTCATAAAACTAAGTTTTGAAAACAAACTCAAAAGCACACATATATAATTGATCATATTGATTATATATTGTTTTCATAATAAACTCTAATTGAAGATTTTGAAACAAACATTTTATAAAACGAAAAAGAGGTAAAACTATTCAACCCCCTTCTAGTTTTCCACATCTAGTGATCAACATCATCCCCATTCGTAATCGGGTCATGATCGAATGAGTAGCAGTTATTTCCACGTAGCAATAACTTTGTTTTTCTCCTTTTGTCGTCTTGTGACCAAAATTCATTGCAATTACTATACTTTTACTACTTATTAAGCCAATGAATCACAATTCTTAGAAGCATAAAAGGCAATGTCAAGATGTGTTAGTCAACACATATGTGTAACATGCATTTTTTGGTGATAGTTCCCACATAATCGACCCTTCACTCAAGATACTAGAAGATTACCCGTGTATAGCGGCGACGGTGTATAGTTTTCGACAAAATCTGATTATTGCAGTTGTTGTTGTTGTTTTATTTATTTTTATTATTTTTTTTTCTAATGGTAAAATGAAACTCTCGTGAAGGTGAAGAGATAAATTGATGAAGTAATTGAGAATGTAAAAAGTTTGTGGGTAGAATAATAAATTTCATTGTCTTTTAATCTTTTACAAATAAAGGCATATACTAATTCACGAGTAACAAACCTATTTCGAGGCTTTTAGGAAAAACATTTTATGTAGAGATATACATATTCCAAGATAATATTATGAAACTCGTTACCGTTTCAATATATCAACACGACAACAAATGTATTCAAAGACCCACAAATTATAACACAAATTTGTAATGTATTGGCTACACAAAATTGTAGCTGTTATATTCAAAAATAGTTTTAGGGGGTATTTGGCAACTGAGTCAAAACGTGATTATTTGATTCACGTTTTCAAAACGTGAATAATCAAATTTTGGTGTTTGGCAAGAAACGTGATTTGGACCCTAGGAGTTACTTTTGCAAATCGTGGTTTTCAAACTGATAATCAAACACAAATACCCCTTTATAATCTTTAAACGGCATGAGGATAAATATATCTTTAAACAGTTTTCTAATCACCTCATGCTTTTTTCTGGTCTAAAAAAATGTAAAAATCAAAATAAGATACTAACACGTTTAAAAACTTTTAATCGATCCACACATGGCAACTTGCAGAGTTAGTGGGCCGAATGGCCCATCAAAAGTCGTAATCTTTCCTTTTCGATTTCCGGTGACAAAAAAGTGCATAGGGACCAAAAGGTACATATCTAAATAGCCAAGGCAAGAGTAAAAGTGATAATTGACTTCAAAACTATATTTATCTTTTGTGTGGCTAGAACGACAATTTTAACTATCTAATAATATTTATACCACAAATCTACCTCGCAATGTCCTAAGCAAACAACCATTTAGTTGGGGAGCTTCTCACACAATATGAGGTATCATTGGAACACAAACTATTGATGATCGAAAAAAACTATAAAGATAAAGGAAATACTAGATAATGAAAGAAGTAATTACTTGGCTTGATAATTTTCTTTGGTCAATCAGATTTGAGCATGTGCATAGTACTCAATCGCACAAAACAATCACTCTAACGCCTTCAAGGTTATGTTATCTAGCCGAATGATTTAATATGAACTTTATATATTTAAAATGATGAGAAAGTGTCTTAAAACATGTATATATTGTTTGATCATAACATTAGGGTAAGGGTGTGTTTGAGGGATTTTTTTCGTTATATTAGCTTCACATCAGTTATTTTTATTTTTTTTTAAACTTTTTCTTCAACTTTCCTTCAAACATTGCATCAAATTCTCTCTCTTTCACTAATTTTTCTTTAGTCATTTAAAAATACACCTAAAACATAAATACGCACTCACAACACAATAATTAATACTTTTTCTCTTTTAAAAGCACTCCCTCTCTTCGAGAAAAAAATAATAATGAGTTACACTTTACACTATGTTATATTTTATCTCGGACACTTACACATGATCTAGGTTTAGTCATCGATTTTAACTTTTTCGAGATAAGGAGATATTTTTATCTCTAGAATGAGTAAAATTACATAGTTGAAACAAAAGAGTTTCTCAGTCCAATTCGTAAATACATTTCATAACTTCTATATACAACTTTCTCGAGATAAGGAGACATTAATGTTACTACGTAATCCGTATATTCTATCAAATATACTGGATTCTCGATAAAAACACCGTTCTGAATTATGTGAGAGNCATTGGTATAATTTTTCATCAAGTATTATATAACACACAAAAAAATATTTAAGGTCAAAGTTGAACCAGTTTGACTCTGAAAAGTCAAACTGGACACTTATTTTGGGACGGAGGGAGTATCTAATAATATTTATGCCACAAATCTACCTCGCAATGTCCTAAGCAAACAACCATTTAGTTGGGGAGCTTCTCACACAATATGGGGTATCACTGGAACACAAACTATTGATGATCGAAAAAAACTATAAAGATAAAGGAAATACTAGATAATGAAAGAAGTAATTACTTGGCTTGATAATTTTCTTTGGTCAATCAGATTTGAGCATGTGCATAGTACTCAATCGCACAAAACAATCACTCTAACGCCTTCATGGTTATGTTATCTAGCCGAATGATTTAATATGAACTTTATATATTTAAAATGATGAGAAAGTGTCTTAAAACATGTATATATTGTTTGATCATAACATTAGGGTAAGGGTGTGTTTGAGGGATTTTTTTCGTTATATTAGCTTCACATCAGTTATTTTTATTTTTTTTTAACTTTTTCTTCAACTTTCCTTCAAACATTGCATCAAATTCTCTCTCTTTCACTAATTTTTCTTTAGTCATTTAAAAATACACCTAAAACATAAATAAGCACTCACAACACAATAATTAATACTTTTTCTCTTTTAAAAGCACTCCCTCTCTTCGAGAAAAAAATAATAATGAGTTACACTTTACACGATGTTATATTTTATCTCGGACACTTACACATGATCTAGGTTTAGTCATCGATTTTAACTTTTTCGAGATAAGGAGATATTTTTATCTCTAGAATGAGTAAAATTACATAGTTGAAACAAAAGAGTTTCTCAGTCCAATTCGTAAATACATTTCATAACTTCTATATACAACTTTCTCGAGATAAGGAGACATTAATGTTACTACGTAATCCGTATATTCTATCAAATATACTGGATTCTCGATAAAAACACCGTTCTGAATTATGTGAGAGTTTCAAACAGTAGTGAAAGTTATTGGGACCATATGAATATGAGCCTTGATATGCATGTCCACGTTATAAGTTACGTTATTTAAAAAATGGATTTTTTGTGTCCACAGAAACTAGATAACACGATAAAGCCAACCATAAAAGGTGACACCCAAAAAATCTATGATAAAGAGACCATAAAGTAGAAGGATAAGTGAAGTGTACGGGTGAACTTTTTCATCGAAACTTCGTACGGGTTCAACTTTGCAAACAGCATATCCTTCTAATATTTCTGAAAATATTTTCAGGTAAATTCTAAGCTCTTTGCTATACACTATTGTTTTTCATACATTAATATCCATGAATTATCTATTATTCTATTTACTTTAGTTAGTTTAGGTTGAGCTTGTGGTGCTTATGAGGAGACCTTAAGCCTAGATGTAATGGTCACCGACTCATCGATCATGTCGGTGCTACATCAGCTTTTTAAAACATCACGTTGCCATCATTTTTAGAAGCGTTGAATTCACAACCTAAATAAACACATAAAAATATCACACTTTATACAAATATAAATCATACACACTAATAAAAGAGAGTGGGTTCGTTAAGTGGTGCAGACCACCGAACCAACCCCAAAACCTCGCTTTGCGCGCCAACCTTATACCTCCATCATGGGACGCGTGTGAAAGTGGTTCTTTGCGTGTGAAGGATGCCACCATAACGGCTGGTGTAATTATATCCGTCTTATGTGACTATTTAGTTAATGTGTATGTTGATTTTAATTTTTTTTAATTAATTCAAAATTTTGATGACAATTTGGAAGTCTTTGTACGTGTATGTGTTTTGTTATTCCGAAAGGAATTGAAGCACATTCACTAGGTAGTAGTTCCGTTAGGTAGAAACATAAACAAATTTCATTTAGCAAAGAGTTCTGTCGAAATTGTAGTAAAATATCCACCAAAGGGGCCAAATTATACTAAAATTTCCCTTTTCCAAAAAAATGCTAGGCAAAATTAACAAAATTAGATTTTGTCATCTAATGCATTGTGCTATACCATGTTTTTGAAAGCAACCGAGGAACTTGAAGAAAAACTTAAAAACCAAAATAATCTGTATTTAGAGATCATAAGTACAAGTGTGGTAGAGAGAAATTAAAAAAAAAAAAAAAAAGAATTAAGTTAGAAAATATAAATGCATGGAAATAAAAATGGTAGAGAATTTTCGATTAACTCCACCGTTTAGCAATCATCAATATTTATTCACTTATTAAGGCCGCACATACTCGAGTTCACCTCCATTAAAATGAGTCGATCTCGAGCTCGAACTACAAGGGCATACTTTCGAGTCAAATTCGAGCTTCAAAATAGGCTTGTGGGCCTCATGAGTCTTATCGAGCTTCAATTAAATTACATTTCTACAATTTTATATATAAATGTAATTACTTAATTTTCAGCGACTCGAGTCGTGCTAAATATGATGATTCTTTATCGAGTTCGAGCTTCAACTGCGGAATAATCAAGCTCAATTCGATTTTCAAGCTCAAGCTTTATATCTAAAGCTCTATCGAGCTCGAGTTGAGTTTCTAGATCAATTTTTAGTAGTCAAGTTGTCCAACTTGATAGTACTCGACTCGACTCGTTTACTCCCGAATACCCTCTAATCTCTTGAACCTTTATCTTATGAATCCGTAACCACCCATGAATATCCATTTCTTTCTCACTCCCCTTTATCAGAAAAGGAGGCTTGACTCTGAAATAGTGGTAAGGCAAGCTTACCCATGAATATCGAGAGGAATCTAGTTGGAGGTTGACATGTAACGTCAGGGAAAAACATGCTATTTTTTACTTGATGATGTTAGAGATACTAAATATTATGAGTATGTAACTCCTGTTACTTATACTAGACGGGAACTTGCGCAAAGTAGTAGAGATATCTCAAGTATAAGTATTTTCTGCTATAAAATCCCGTCGCTATGCACGGGGACTCGTCTAGCGACAAGACTTTATAGATGACGATATACTACCTCAATATCTACATTTTTTTGATTATTCATTTCCATCAACTTAAGTATGAATTACCACGAGATGAAAAGAAGATTATGATGTTTATACAATAGAGATTAGGATGATTTTTTTTGGAAACTATTAAATATAAAAAGTCTTCTCTTTTATATATGTGTTTTTGTTTTTTAAATTCTTAAAATAACAACCGTGTACAGGGACGGAGCTTGAGCAGTTTGATAGGGGGGGCCGAAATTACTTTATAAAAAAATGATTTTGTGCACACTTGTAATAGTTTCTTAAAAAAGGGGTTGAAACTGTCAACTTTTATAACTGTTTTGGACTTATTCTGAAATACATCTAGACGATTAGGAAAAAAATGTAAAAACTACCAAAATATGGGGTGAAAAGTGCACATGAACCAAAAATACCATCTTCTTCCTCCTTTTGATATCCCTACCAGTGGCCTACTCTGTTTCAACATATATCAAAATTAACTTATACCTTGTAAAACTAAACTATTTTATGTTTCAAAACATAATATTATCAATTTTAACCCAAAACAGGATCTAATCACTCTTGTATTTCTAATTTCATTCCTAGGTACTACTATAAACTACTCACTAGAAGATAAAACCTTGGGGGGGCCAGCACCCCCTCCTGCCCTAAGGAAGCTCCGTCCATGANATAACAACCGTGTATGTTTATGCTAGAGCGTGTTTTGACTTTGTTTTTAATTTCATGAAAGTTCTCATATAAACTTGATAAAATGTGTGTGTTTTAAAAAGTTGCTAGTTATGAAAAATGGAATTCCTATACCAATTTTAAGGGGTATTATTAGGGCTGAGCAAAATCAATCGAAAATCGACATGACCCGACAAACCGAACCGAACCGAGCTTATTTGGTTCGATTTTTGGTTTGTATAATTATTTCATTGTACTCGGTTCGGGTCGTGTCAAAACACAACTATTCGGTTCGAACTAGCTAAACTGACTCGACCCGAACTGAACCAACCTTATTCAGTTCTGTTTCGATAGGATTTAATCGGGTCGTTTCTCGATTCACTTTTTACCTTAACCGGTTTTTGAACCCGATGCTCAACCCTAGGTATTATTAAGGATTACTAAAGGGGTATTAATGGGTAAATTAGGAAAAACACTTTACTCACTTTGACTTTTTAAGTTTCAAGATTTTTGAGTATAAACTTTTTATAAATAGTAGAGATATAGATACAATCATCGATTTGATTTTATTATTCATAAGGTTTTAAATTATTTAATCTATAAAAGTTTTAAAGCAACTTACAACAAACGAAAGGCTATATATCCTGGTGGCAAAGGATGTTGCTTTTGATTCTCGAAAAGGTTCAAACCTTGCAAATGAAGAAATAACGTGTTTTTACCTTTTTCATGCATCTACCAATTCTCTACAATTTGCTTTTTAAAATATTATACACATATTCTATATTTTCATAGTTTTTATAAAACCTTATGCTTAGAAGTTGTCTATAGATTTAGAAAAGCTTATAATTTCATCAACATCTATAAAATCTTTAGCCATTTTAGTTTTTTGTAAACATTTATAAAACTTTAACGTTTATAATTTCTTATAATAACCTCTTATAAATTTTGATAGTTTATCTTTATAGATCCTCAAAATTTAGTCACATTTTCGTATCGGCCCAAATTACAAACAAGTTTATATATATAAAAAAAAAGTTAACCCGCCGCAAAGCAGTACATTTTACTTGTTGGAGTACATATATCGAGTTATCGACCATTGCAAGTCACAAGGATTTAAAAGTGTACGTTGAATGTCACTGATGATAAACCACTTCTTGCATGACTTCACATGTGCACCATATTACAGCAACTCATTAAGGACGGAGCACATTTTGCACATGTATGCAGATGAGAGTGAGGGGTCAAATAAAAGCCTCTAACAATTTCACTGAACTTATAATTCCATATTTTGTTTATATTTGTGTGTTTTATAAGTTCCTTCAAACGCAATTAGTCAATTACTATCATGTGCTTGCTTACCTCACATGTGCTATAAACTTTTAAAGTTTTTCACGATATACTGTATATTTATTTCATGATATACTGTATATTTATTATTGACGTGTTAATAGTATTTTGGTAATTTTCAAGAGTTTTTTACTAACTGGTTGTTTTAGAAAACTTATTTACCATTGTGTTGTTCGTTTAAAAATATTCACTGCTATATTGTGTTTCTTTTTATTTTTCTCCTCACGTTAATATAGAAAATTAATGTTGACATGATCAAGCAATGAGAGAAAGTGATTACTCATCTTATTGAGAAAAAAAAAAAAAAAAAAAAAAAAAAAAAAAAAAAAAAAAAAAAAAAAAAAAAAAAAAAAAAAAAAAAAAAAAAAAAAAATCCTTCAAGCTTTTTTAACTCATTTTCTACTCATATATTTTATTAAAAGTTGGTAGGACAAAACTAGCTAATATGTTCACTACATCTCAAGTAGAAGAAACAATATCCAATGAAACACTAGAATATATATTTATGCATGAATCTGATATCGAGTCATTGTCGATCTATTGTATCTCACCAATTAGTTTTACCTTAAACAATATTAAAACACAAATTTGATTTAAAAAAAATACAATAATTAACATGAAACGTAATCAGTTAATCATATGAATCAATTTTAAATAACGAGCATCATAACATAATCAGTTAATCATACGAATCAATTTTAAATAACGAGCATCATGAAGTTCTAGAAGTGCATTATGTGGTTGAAAGAAATTCACAAATCCTATAAAATTAACTAATCTTGGATACATCTAAAAAAATCCAAATAATTAAATGCGTAGCATAATATAAGTTCTAAAAGTATTTGATATATCAGTTGCGAAGTAATTATAAGATGCAAAATGATATAAAGGACATCTATTATTGAAAATAAATGTAAAGTATAAAAATATAAAACTCATTATATTAATAATAACCGTTGTGTTTTAAGATAACATGCTTGTAGTAGTCATTAACGACGTGCATTCCGAAGATTCGATCAAACATCAAAGTTATTATCGAAGGGATCTATTACGGCTTGTGGTGGGTTATGTGGAATTTTCGGAATAAGACTTTATTTGATACGAAGATTCCGGAAAAGGTCTTGATCTTTGATAATTTAGTCTCTAGCTCTTTTTATTGGTTTAAATATCGATGTAAAGCATCGTTCAAATGAGACGATTGGCTTAAAAACCCTTATATTGTTTGTTGTTGATCTAGCTTCTTGCTAGTGTTTAATGAAATTGCCGTTAAAAAAAAAAAAAAAAAAAAAAAACGACGTGCATTCCATATTGATGTAACAATATAATTATGGATTCATTTCTCTCACTAAATGTTCCTTGAGAGACATTTTTAATGTTTGTTTTATAGGTTTTATTAAAATTATAAAAATTATAGCACATATCGTCAGTGACGGCCCAGGAAAAATGTGTGGGGGGCAATTTTTTTTTTTTTTTTTTTTTTTTTTTTTTTTTTTTGACAATAACAAGAAAATGCGGGAAAAAAATAAGATCATAATGATAAATCGAGTATTTTTACTTAGAGATGAATGATTTATAAGGCTTTAGAGCGTTGAATGTTACGTTTTAGTATGTGGGTGGGGGGCAATTTGAGTTTTGGGTGGGAGTCACTTTCGAAAAAGGTCAAAATTTAAAAAAAATTACACTAAAATTTCAACTTTTTCGGCTAGCCATGGGGGGCACCGCCCCCATACTTACACTATAGATCCGTCCCTGCATATCGTAAACCTAATACCACAACACATAGAAACCTTTTATTATGTTAGAAATACTGCATAATACAAATGTAAACTTACTTGTGAGAGGTGGAGAAGTTTATTGCCGCAGGAAGAAAAGCAAATGAGGGTTATTGGAAAAACGTGATTATTAGAGTAATAGGTATTGTGAGTAGCAAAAACTCCTCATTTCGGTCCCACGGGGTGCCACATCACCATTACAAACCCCCTTCTACACCCCCTTATTACAACTAATCACAACTTACTTATTTGGGTCTCACCATTTCCTATTTTATTTATTTTTATTCAATTTGCTAAATAACATAAAATTCATTTCATTCAAATAATACAAATCACATTTTTTATGTAAAAAAAAATTAAAAAAAAAATCTAAATGTTATAAAGTAAGTTATAAAAAAATAAAATAAAAAACTTTGACTTACTACAAAACCAAACCCACTTCCATTATTTCCGGCCCAACTAACCAAAAAATAAAATAAATAAATAAATAAAAAGAAAAAATCTTCTTCTTCTTCTTCAATTCGTCTGTACACACTTCACACTTGAAAAATCAAAATAGAAAAAAGAAGAGAAAATGAAACCGTTTATATGTCAATTGGGTCCAACTTTGTCAGTTAATTTGCTTCGCCGTCTAGGCGAGGAGGTGTGAAACGTCGAGTGGTGGCGAGCCAAGGCGGTATGACGGCGAGTTGTGGCGAGGGTGCCACGTCAAAGTGGCGAGGATGTGAGTAGCCCACACCGTCCGCTCTTATATATGGTTGGAAAAAATATCAATAATTTTACTTTTTAACAGCCCTAAATATTTTGAAAGTTTAAACCAGCTTTTCATTTAGAAGTTACTTGTTTAAAATAAATGTTTGAAGTTGATGTATCCAAACGGCACTATTAATTTTGAAGGATGTTGTTTTTGCAACAACAATCTTACAACTCTAAAAAAGTTCCCAAAAAATGCCTACCAAATAGGCCCGCAATATGCTTATTTGAAAGTCTCAGATTTTTAAAAGATAAACTAACAAACTCATTTTAGAGTTTGTCTAACTGGTGTCCTTAAAACGAGAAAATAACAATAATAATAATAATAATAATAATAATAATAATAATAATAATAATAATAATAATAATAATAATAAAATTACTAACCGCTTGTTTGAATAAGTCAGATTAAGAAGATGTTAAAAGTATTTTTATAAATCAACGCCACCTTAGACTCTTCGAGCCAACACCACTTTAGTTAAAAGTTAAAACATTCTCTTATGTACCACTAAATCAGAAACTCATTGACAAGTCTTGGCCAATACAACTTTAAAGTACGGTGGTTTTAGTGCATAAAGTACGGTGGATTGGTTTCATATATATATTTGAGAATTGATACTTACGTTATATATTTTGATGCATGCACCACAATTTGTTCAATATAGTTTGTACCGTACAATATTGTAATACACAAATTGTGATGCATGCATCAAAATGTGTAGTGTTAGTATCACCGCCCTACATCTTTTATATCAATTTTTGATGCATAAAGTACATGGTCACATGCTTGTCAAGATCAACACCAATAAAATGTTATGTCACACAATTAGAATACAATTATTAAACTTTGCCTAAATTTCCAAGATCAACACCAAACCCAACAACCATAAAACAACAATAATAACATAACATTAACTACAAAACAAATCAAATCTTTTTTATTCATTAGCTAATCGTACATTATTTGGTAAGCGATCATGACCAATTGACAAGTGATACAATATTACTGTATTTAATAAACCTTAATCCTTTAAAACTATTAACCCATTAAACCCATTCCCTTATAACACCCACTAGCCCAAAACTAACCAAAGCCCATTTCCTAATCCTAAAACCCACGAAGCCCACCCCCTTCTTATCCCTGGTCATATCCCACTTAACCCAGTCAACAAAANTTAGTGTTTTGGAACAAGATATATTATTGTTTATAACTGTTTACGTCTAAGTACCTAATGACGTTATATGAGAAAACCAATCATGAGGTGCGAAAGATGATAGGGTAGGAGTATATGTGTGAGTGAGAGAGATCTGATGTCATTTGCAGAAAATTGCTTAGTTAGGTGTACGTTTTGAAAGCTTTGCCAAACACCCCCTTAGTAAAAAGAATTGGCGAGAGAGCATAAGTCACTTCTTAGGAAATTAGAACATGTTGTTATACCAATTGTTGAGAATGATGATATTAGTGGTTTCTTAAGATCTAATTTTGCCTGGAAATTGATTTCATTTTTTATGGTAAATTTGTAGAATGGGAACCACCGGTGAAACGAAGTATGGTTCTTACACCTACGAGGCCCTTGAGAGAGAACCCTATTGGCCAACAGAGAAGCTTCGTGTTTCCATAACAGGGGCTGGAGGATTCATTGCTTCGCACATTGCTCGTCGTTTGAAAACCGAGGGTCATTACATCATTGCTTCTGACTGGAAGAAAAATGAGCATATGCCAGAAGACATGTTTTGTCACGAGTTCCATCTTGTTGATCTTCGTGTGATGGATAATTGTTTGAAAGTTACAGAAAAAGTTGATCATGTCTTCAACTTGGCTGCTGATATGGGTGGTATGGGATTCATTCAGTCGAATCACTCTGTTATTATGTATAACAATACTATGATTAGTTTTAACATGCTCGAGGCTGCCAGGATCAGTGGAGTCAAGAGGTCAGTCAACTTAATTTTGTTATCATCTTTTTTATGGTTTTGAATTGTTAGAAGTTATAACTGTTGCCTTTAGAACTATGGTTATTTTTTTTTGGGGGGTAACCATGGTTTCCGACCTGTTGGCCGACTAATCCATGGGGTTTGAACCCACCGCCACACAGACTCAAACCCGGTAAAGCCCTCTCTTTACAGTAGGTTGGCGAACTATGGTTATTTTTAAAATGTTCAATTATGGTTACATAGATAAATGCAACAAATTTCTCTCCTTTTTGGAGGCCCTAAAGAAACTGTAACGTTTCTTTCTGTTTGCATAATAACCTATTTTGTTCGTTGCCACTAATTACAAATACTGGTAGTGATTTGTTTTTGGTCCCTGGAAAGGTTACTATAGATATTTGACTTATAGTCAACGTTTTTATTAAACTAAATGCCTTATCAATATTGTATTGTTTTGCGATCAGATTTTAGTTAGGCTATATCTTAGTGTTGATATGCTTACATCACATTTTCGTATCCATTTAGGTTTTAGACGTTGTACAAGCTTTAATGAGACCCCATTTGCATTGACTTACTTTTGTGTGTAAAGTCAAATTTTGGGCGCCAATGGGAATCAATCAATGGATTTCATTCTATGTATAGTTATTTGGTTAGTTAACATCGGAATCAAAAAAGGGAATCATACTAAATAGTAAATATGTTGCTATACTTAAAAGTCACCTAAAAGGTGTGGAATGAAAATTGATTCACGGGCCCTCCATTTTCCCTCACATAATTTAAAAACACTTTTCATCTAATTATCCTACCAAACAACATTTATGATATTGATACCTTAACTTATAGTCATTCCTATTCCACCCCTATATCAAATCCATACCGATTATCATTCCGGACAACAAACCAAACGGCACCTAAGTTTACGTATGATTTTGGCTCATTGCCAATTCTTTTTATGTTGGAACCGTGAATTATAAATATGGTATGTGCAAGCCCAATGCTCCAATGTAATCCTTGCAACTTATATGCTATATCTCCCTATCAGGAAAGTGACACTATCATGATGCAATGTAAATCACAACTCTTAAAATTTTATGCTTGCTGTGTTTGGCTATCGTTGAAATATCTAAAATACCTTTATTCGAAAGAAAACTAAATAATTTCTTGGACCCGCAGTAACGCCATCCATTAAATTTTATTGACAATAACGGAATCTTTTTTGAACCTCTAAATCTTTTTCAGAATATGGGAAATGTTCCAATAAGTACAAAGTTCCTTGCATGCCAAAAGTTCAAGCAAAAGTTATTTATTTATTAATTGTCATCACTCAAAAATTTTGACAGAGATTTATTAATCTATTTTTGCATTATCAGCATTGTGTTTGTGTGTTTTTTTTTTTTTTTTTTTTTTTNTCTTCTATGCATCAAGTGCTTGCATTTACCCTGAGTTTAAACAGTTGGAGACCAATGTGAGCTTGAAGGAAGCTGACGCATGGCCTGCTGAGGTAATTGATTTTAGAACAGATGACAAATTGTTACTCCGATATATACATTCTGATGCTTTATTATTTTACCCTTTTCAATTTAGCCTCAAGATGCTTACGGTTTGGAGAAACTAGCTACTGAGGAGTTGTGCAGGCACTATACCAAAGACTTTGGAATCGAGTGCAGAATTGGTCGTTTTCACAACATCTATGGACCTTTTGGCACATGGAAAGGTACAATAAATTTTGTATAACAATTAATAATTTTTTCTCTCTATTTGATGTAGTATTCTGACAAGATAGATACTAATACTTCAGTTTTTTACATGGTAACACTTGCAGGTGGAAGGGAGAAAGCACCCGCTGCTTTCTGCAGAAAAGCCCTTACGGCCACTGATAAGTTTGAAATGTGGGGAGATGGGCTTCAAACTCGATCTTTTACCTTCATTGATGAATGTGTTGAAGGTGTCTTAAGGTAACTCCTTTCGTCTTTATGTATAATGTTTTTTTTCTTCGTATTTTTATACTTAAAAGCACCAAAACATATTTGGACTTTAAACTGCCAAACTAGGTAAGCCCTTCAATTATAGCACTTGCTTTATTATAACATGTATATTGACTGAATGCTGTACCTTATGTGGCTTAACAGATTGACAAAATCCGACTTCCGTGAACCTGTGAATATTGGAAGTGATGAGATGGTAAGCATGAATGAAATGGCTGAAATTGTTCTTAGCTTTGAGGACAAGAAGCTCCCAATCCACCACATTCCGGGCCCAGAAGGTGTACGTGGTAGAAACTCGGACAACACTTTGATCAAGGAGAAGCTTGGATGGGCTCCTACCATGAGATTGAAGGTATTCCTTTATGCGTCAAAACCACATGTTCGGTGAATTTGACGTGTTTGACTCATATTCTTGTTAGCTATTTTCTGGTCTAACTTGTTTGACCCATTTGGATTTAAAACATAACCCAAATCGACCCATTCGTAAGTAAATGGGTCAAAATTGTTATCTCTAGTAATATGTGAATAAATTGGTTCATACATTTTAGAAGCTCATGATAGAGATTCGACTGATCTTTTGACTTGCATAATGACTTGTTTATTGATCATACCTTTCATTTATAATGGATGCAGGATGGATTGAGATTTACATATTTCTGGATCAAGGAACAAATTGAGAAAGAAAGAGGTGAAGGTTTTGACCTTTCGGTTTACGGCTCCTCTAAAGTTGTCGGAACCCAAGCACCTGTTCAACTTGGATCACTCAGGGCAGCCGATGGAAAAGAGTAAACGCTTCACTTCCAGTTTCCGATGTCTTCTGTTGAAAATTCTTCCTCATGTTATGTGGTGGGTGCATTTATTATTTATCTTGGTATGTAAAAATCCTGGGCGATGCTACTTTGCATGACTTCTTTATCATTTACTCATATTATTGTGCTCTACCTTCTATCTTGTTAATGAATTCAAGGCATTTCTTGTGTCGTTTTTATCGTAAGCTTCTAGTAAGTTCACAACCCTGTCTGTCTATTTTATAAGTATCTGTCAAGCTGCTGTTATGAATCTTTGATAGTAATATATTATTATGATGGCTACACTTTTCTTACTAGCGGAATTGATCAGATACACATTGTTTATTGCATGATATACAATTTTAACATTTGGTCAGTACCATTCTAGTTTTGATCAGTTTATAAATTGTTGTTATCTGTAAACTGGAGTTTATACATGTTTTCGGCCTTTGATTGCTACAATAATCAATGTAATCACGAGTGCAAGAAAATCATGTTATGGAAGCTTAAGCTTACTTTGTTATTTGAATATATACTATCATAAGCTTTCGTTTTGGATGATAGTTTATGAGAGCTTATAAAAAAAAGATAAGCTACTAAAAGCAGAAAAAACTACTTTCAGAGGCTTTTAAAATAAGCTTCAGCTCTAGCTAGTGTTTGACTTCTCGCTGAACATCTTTATTTATATCATAGGGATTTCTTAGAACGTTTCAAGGTTTTGATCTTTCACACATGCCAACGATATAATTTATCGACATATGATATCATGTCATGTAGAGCTCTATTTTAAGTGATGTGACAACATTATGGAATCACTAGACCATCTTTTCCTACATTACTCTTGGAGTCTTGGTGGTTCACTTTGCTGGGATGAATGTGGAGACTTCAAATCTTGACTGACTTGAATGAAGGGGTTAGTGGTCAGTAGAGGTGCAAATACAAACCGGTTTTTTTTTAACCGGAAAAGAAACCGCAACCGGTTTTTTAAAAACCGGTTTTTAAAAAAACCGAACCGGTTTTTTAAAACCGAACCGGTTAGACCGGTTTTCGATTTTTTCCAAATACCGGTTTTTTCCGGTTATGTAACCGGTTTTATCCGGTTTTTTTAAAAAACCGGTTTAAACTGTTATATATATTTTTTTTTTTTTAATACACCCACGTGGCCCTTATAAAATATATATTTTCGGTATATATAAATAAAATAAATAAAAATGTAAAAATTTTATAACAATATTCGGATATAATAAAAGATTTTCGGAAAAATAACAAATAGGGTGCGTTTGAATGTTTTACCGAGAAATAAAAAAAATAACAAATAAAAATAATAACAAATAGGGTTTATTGAAAGCGGGATACATTTTAAATTCAAAATTCAAACAGAAGGCGAGATAGTATTTTGAATTCAAATTCAACTTGAAGGGCGGGATAGTATTTTAAATTCAATTCAAATTCAAGGGCGGGAGAATACAAATACAAACGAAACGGAAATACAACCACAAACGATACGGAAATACAAATACAAACCATAAAGAACAACAAAAGCCATTAATCCCTATATTTGTTCCATATGTGGTTGTTTCTCACAATGAACCACACGTTGAGATAACTGAAGCCGTGCCCACCAAAGCGTTCTCTGAAAATGTTCATTGCAGTGTGAAGACGATCATTGAACTCGTCATTATGCTGCACGCTCAAGTAAATATCATTGAATTTTTGACATTCACAATTCATTCTTGCCCACTTACTCGTTATCATATGTTTGTTACGGAAAGGACCGTCAGATAGGTTGTTGAACCTTTCTGTAACCGTATTCCAAAAAGGGGATTCACTATGAAATTCATGAACGGTAAGCCACATGTCGGCTAACAAGTTTTCTTCTTCAACTGACCAACGATTAGCCATTGTAAACTCGTTTAGAAAGTGAAGTGTGTGCAAACTAGTATGTCATGTGATGCTTTATATAGGGGTGTTTAGAAATTCAAATTTCGAGATTGAGCGGGATATTACATGGGCGGTTAAACTTTTAAAATTCAAATTCAAAAAATATACAGAACTACTGAGCGGGATATTACAAGAGCGGCTAAATTTCAAACGATTAAATGGTTTTAATTTCCTTTTCTTAGTTTAATGTTGTAATCGTAGTTGTAAAATAATTGTACGTCGTTTCAAGTAATGTCAATCCTACGTTTAATATATTTTCATTTACAAAACAATTACATATTTACTAAACACCTACATATTTACAAACCTTTATGAGAATATTGTTTAATTATATTTTTGATAATCAACAAGTTTATTAAATAAACGTTCGAAGTTTTTAATAAAATTTCGAAAAAAAACGAACCCGGTAAATAACCGAAAAAAATCCGAATCCGAACATTTATAACCGAAAAAAACGAACCGGTAAAAAACTGAAAAAAAACCGATTCCGAAAATTTATAACCGAAAAAAACCGTTCCGTACATTTTTAACCGAAAAAACCGACTCTGAAAAAACCGAACCGAACCGAAACCGGTTTTTAAAAAAACCGGTTTTTCTAAAACCGGTTTTGGGAAAACCGAAAACCGGTTAAAACCGGTATATTTGCACCTCTAGTGGTCAGACACTCTAACTTCCAGAGGTTGTCAAGGAAAGGGTCGAAAATGGCGACAGGATACCTTGGTTAGGCCACCTACATATGAGTCGAAGGTTATTTTTCTCGAGTAACTTGAACACGGAAAACATCATATACGTTTACCGGTTTATTTGAATGTTTTGGAATTTGGACACTTACCAAACGATGTGCTATGGGGCATTTGGTTAAGAGCAGGTTTTTGCAATGGGCCATTTGGACCTATGGGCCAAGGCACAAGTTGATATTTCTAGGGCGATCAGACATGGGCTCTACGGGTTTATTTCTAGTGTCAATGTTCACAGAATCATAGGTAATGGTTTCATTTTATTTAACCTACTTTTGGTTCATTTTGATATTAGATCCACACTTAAGTAAAGTGAAATGATAAAATGATACTGTATATGATTGTATAAAGGGGATATCTTGGCTACAATTATTGTAGCCAATTGGCTACAATTCTTCACTAACATAAGAAATGATTCGGACCCATAGTATAAATCAGGGACCCACAAATAAACTCAGGGACCCACAGAAAGTAGCACAAAATTGTAGGGAGTTAGCTACAATTAATTGTAGCTAATATATTCCCTTGTATAAATATGCATCTAAAGTTTGGTGTATGTATGTTTCAACTATGTTGAAGGTTTGCAACACAGTTTCTCTTTTGCAGAAAAGAATAATAATTCATGTTTCCACATTAAGAAATTAGCTTAAAAAGGTTACTTATATAAAGTAGTATCGACATAAGATAACCAAACTAAAGATCAAAAGGCTGGCTTGTCGAAAGGCTTCTTTACATCGTTATCTTGTTCTACGCGTGCCCTTGAACACCAATCTTTGGTTCCGTACGCCTTTCTCTACGTGGGATTACTTTCCGTCTTTAAATTTGTTACAACTTTGTCTTATATCACTAACATCAATCGATTTGGCACGATAATCATGCCACTAAATAGACATATAGTCAGCCTCGTTGTTTACTCGAGTCATAAAACACTGATGATGACCCTTTCCTATCTCCATTACTAAAAACTGACTACCTAACCTCCAAACGTATTCTAGCCATTTTTGTCATTTAGTCATCGTGACAGTTATCGTTACTGCTATAACAATTGACATAGTGAATGAATCATTTTGAGACAATACTAACAACTACCGTATAGAGAAAATCATTAAATAACATAAGGGTGTCGTTGTTACGTATGAAATCATTTGACTATATAAACAAGAATCGTTTTGGTAATCATTGGTATTGTTAGGTGTAGGTTGTATATAATTAAGTCCATATATTTGGTTTTCTTAACAGCTCGAACAACACACACGTTGGTGTATTTGGTTGATAATCACACATTATATACCGTATTCTTAATGAATACGACAACTGATGAACAATAAACGTTTTATCATGTTAGAATTTTCACTTTTTATCTTTTAAGCATAAGGTTCTATAACTCTCTTTGTTTCAAAATTGTTGTTCGATACAATTCTCCTATATATACTAATTCCGTTGAAGATTTTCGTAAAATATTATTTTCCTGCGGGCCTCCATTGGGCTCCCTCCTTAGCCCAACTTTGCATGGACGGTGGTCTTATTTATGATGCATGTTCATATTGCCAATAGTTTATACTTTCTGCACCGCTTCTTCACACACCTACCAACGTTTTTTGATCGCCATCGAGGTTTGGTTTTGCCGTTTTGATTCGTGTTTCTTTCTGTTTATTTCTAAATGTGCTGTTCTATTGTTTTTTACGTTTGTGGCTTTCTGCGTTTCTTTGCTTGCGTGGATTTGTTATTAGTTACGAGGATTATGTTTGTAGTGTATCTGTTGTTGTAGTCTAGCTTGTGTGTCATGAGAGAAAAAAGAAAGGCGGTGGCAAGTAAGGTAGCAAAGGATATGCCTTTAGAGGTCTCACAGTCCTTAGGTTCGTGTAGTTCCCACAATAATCAGTTTTCGACTGTCGCATCTGTTGACTGTCTGGGTGTAAGTTATGCTCCTGCTGAGGTTACGTTGCCAGTTCCTGTTCCAGTTATGTCTGTTGGTATTCAGACTCGCGTTGGTACTCCGGTGTCGATTTCGCGTGCGACTACTCTTTCTTCTTCAACTACTGCTGTTGCCTTGGACACCGGTGGGGCCACTGGTGGCTATGGCATTGCTGCTGTTGGTCTGGGT
>LBNU01009532.1:5541-29897 GCA_014162995.1 Artemisia annua
CTTCATCTTCAATTGAATCAAATATATTTTAGTTAACAGTGTGTTTTTATATTTGTAAATAATTCTTTCTAATTATACCGCACATATTATTATGACAAAAAACTAAATTGAAAAAATTAAAACTAAAAATGTTTTATAAAAGAAATGTTAAAAGGACATCTTTTGGTATGTTTTTGTCACTCACGTGACTCATCTACACCAAACAAAAAGTAAAAAGTTACTTTATACTCCCTCCGTCCCAAAATAAATGTCAGGTTTGACTTTTTGAGGTCTTATTTGTTAAACTTTGACCTTAAATATTTTTATTTGCGTTATATAATACTTTATAAAAATTATATCAATGACAATATAATTGAAACCCAATCTATTCATATATTTTGCATCAAGTATTATATAACATAAATAAAAATATTTACGGTCAAAGTTTAACAAAAAAGACCGCAAAAAGTCAAACCTGACATTTATTTTGGGACGGAGGGAGTAGTATTTTTTTTTCACACACATTGTACTTCATCTTCCCCAACGTTTTCTTCATCTTCCCAAATGATTTTTTCATCTTCTTCACAAAAAAGCTCATTAAAACCCATAAGAAATTGCTTGGAAACTGCATGAAAATCCAGAAACGGCTAGGGAAATGGCAGGGAAACGTTTCGGAGGCGTTTCGGGGGCGTTTCCGTTCCCACCCCGTTCCCAAACGGGTACGCGACCCTAATTGGCGTTTCGGTGCATCACTGGGGTTTCCCTTGAAGAAATCACATAACTGATTGTTTATTTTTGGTGTTCTGGCTTTGGTCATGGTTTATCCTCTTTCGGGACTGCCTGTTGCGCGCGTTCTGCTGGTTCTATGTCTTCAGGATTCTTTAATTTCTTTGTAATTATATTTTAAAGTATTAATAAAGCTTTATTTTCCTTAAAGAAAGAATGTGTATACGCTTGAAATTCGTGTATCTATTGAGTCCAAATTCGTTACAATCGTCAATAAGTTTTATAAGTTTTACAATACATAACTCTAATCAACAAAATAACCACCACCAAATAGCATAGTGGTAAGATTTTTGATTTTTTACAATGTTCTTAAAGGCGTGAGCCGTGGCGTGGCGGCACAGCCACGCCTCAAGCCTTACGCGTCTTTGCGAAGCCTTGACGTTTCTTAAGGCATGCTTAAGGCGGCAACAAAATATTTATAAATTTATGTATTTATAATTTTATATCATTTTATAAAAGCAATTTCAAATACTAAAGCCCAAATCCCAAATAGTCAGGCCCAAATACGAGGCCCAAGTAGGAATTAAGTTTTGAAATTACGAAGCCCAAGAAAGAAATAACCCAAATACTTGAAATTCAAGCCCAAATCCATAACTCCCCTAAATGCTTCTAAAAATGGCGTCACGCCTTACCAAAAGGCGCGCCTTTGCACGCCTTTGCGCGCCTTATTCCACGCCTTTTCACACGACGCCTAGACCTCACGCCTTGGTCCATTTCGTGGCGCCGAGACCACGCCTCGCGCCTTGGCACGCCTTTTAGAACACTGGTTTTTTAACAAGAAGTCGACGGTTCAAACCTCGCTAGATATCTATTAGGTCCCCTATCCCGGTTAGGCGCGCCTGGCGGCGCAGTGTTGTCCACAATGGGTGCCGTTTGATGGGGAGTATTGAAGAGAGTGCGCTGAAGTTCTTCAGTGCTTGGAACCACCGTGGTGGTCTGGGTAGTCCCTGTGGGCAATTCTACCGTTGGGAGAATTAGGTTTGGGCCCGATTCTTGGTGACCAGGCGCGTTGGTTGTTCTAGAGGCCTGCCTAGAGGTTGAATCTTGATGGTTCCTCCTCTGTGGATCACCCATGTTTTTTCCAACTGCGGAGTCCGCTGGCTTGAGTTTTTGTGTTTTGTCATTCTAGTTCTTAGTGTAGGGTCCCACGGATGGCGCCACTTGTTGATACAAAAGTTGGGCGTTCCTTATTTGGGTTCCTGTTCTCGTACCAATCAGATCTTAATGCTTGAGACCTGCGCACTAAGAAAGCAAACAAACACCGTTAGGCTTATCGTGGGATTGTCTCACACGATTATCCTCCGGCGTGAGAGTAAGTAATCGGTTTTAGGGTTGTATTGAAGAGTTAGATTGTAAGTCGTAACTTTAATGAGAGCTGTGACGCCCTATATATACACACAAATCCTCGTAGGTTTCGTGTTCCTTACTCCTCGGCGTGTCCGCCTAAATCGGTTATTTGATATATATCCCATAAATAAGAGATATCCTATATCAAAACCATAAATAACTTTGGGTTTGGGCCTTCGTGAGCCCAAACCGTCACCATAATAGTCCACACGTGGTGGGCTTAAATACTAGTGACGTTTAATAGTCGGGTTCGTGACCCGAATATAGACTATACGTCATCACTACTTGATTTTAGCCCAATGTTTATCTTGCAACAATACTGAGCCCACCAATTCTTTTGAATTACTCAACCCTTTTCATAAACCTAATATATCACACTACCAAACATATAACCTACACCTAATGCTTATACACAAGTCTCCCCTTTTTGTTTACTAAAAAACTTAGCCACCACAAACATCTTATCTCATTTCTTTCTTCAATACCAACCACAAATCCTTTCTTTCTGCAACCCAAATCACACAAACCAAACAACCCTGGTTTTCTTGTGGTTAATTTTTTGCTATTATTTCGAGCAATACCACAACAAACACAAATCTCTTTTGAGAAACTTAAAAGTGCACATTTGATCCCTGGCTAAAGTTAAATATTAAAATACATTTTTCGTCTTCTTTTTCATTATAGTCCCTGTGAAGGTAATTTAGTCATTTTAATTATAACCAAGGATCAAAAGTATACTTGTAAGTTTCTCTCAAAAATGTTAGATGCATTTTCTAAAAAAAAAAAAAAAACTCAACCTGCAATTTAGGCAAACCACAAAGATGATTTTTGCAATTTACTCATCCTTTTACTAGAGATCATTCTCACTATCACATATCACATGAGATACCTTTTAACTCAAATAAGACCCTAAAATTGAATTGTTGAGATACCATAGCTTCCAAAAAATGATCTGGATTTAAGTAAATAAGTGGCCACATCACCGACTGATAACATAGAAATTGCAAACGTTACGGAAATTAGTGATGAGACATATCAATGTTGGACAATAAAAGCAACACGTTCTCACGGTGTGTAGTGTAGACGTGTAGTGTGAATGAAAACTACGTAGTATTCTTTGTGATTTTATTATTTATTAAAAACAGTGACCAGAAAAGCATATTCCATCTTTTGAAACCCTTTTAAGAAGCAGAAAGAAAAGAATCATTATTTTTGATAGATTTGTGTCATTATCATAAATAGACAATTTAACAAAAAGAAAAGAAACGAAAACTAATACAATGAATTTGCATACATTTATTTCTTATTCATATATAAATGTTTACATTATGGTACGATGTATCCGCGTTAAAAAAATGTAATCATGGCTCTAAACTGATAGTAACATGCGCATTAATGTAGCTTAAATCCTTTCATACTTAAACAAGTGTCATAAAACCGAACCTATACGAGAAGTAGCAAATGTATAGTATGACGTGCCAAAAGCCCTTTAGCCTCTAGGGGATGTGATGTTATCACTCGAACCGCTTTCATTTATTGCATGTGCTATCTTTGTATAAACAGAAAGAAACGTTACACTACTAAAAGATGACAACAATCAAACAACTCAACGTGTTTAATGAAATTAGGTTAATTGCTTTTAAGGGCATTTACTACCATTTATCAAAAATGTTTGGCAAAAGTGCAGTGTAATAACCCGAAAAATAATCCATAATCGAGGGTGAAGCAGCGAAGCTTATAGAGTGACCAGTAGGTATTGAGTTACCCTTAATAAACTTACTTTATTATGTAACTATTGAGCTCACAAGTTATTTTATTATTAGTTTTTGTAACTAGCCTTCCGTGTTAATATCGATATACTATTATAAAAACTGCAAATAAATAACGTAACCGATCAGCTAAGTTCTTTATTAATATGATGTTATTATGATCGTTAAAAAGAAATCATTTTTGGTGCAATATATATTGTTATAATTTTTACGTTAAGTCTTACCCCTCTCAGTCTCAGCTTAACTGGCTTCGCCCTTGTGCATAAGATAAAGAACAAATGAAGATTAAACATGATTTAGCTAGTAAGTCTAGCTGATCGACATGTGTCGACTAGTATAAATGACCTATTTATAGTACAGAGTTAATTGCATTTTTGGATATCCTACCAATGTAAAAAGTCTTGGCTCCAATTGGTCCTTTTGGGTTTCCCTTGAAGAAATCACATAACTGATTGTTTATTTTTGGTGTTCTGGCTTTGGTCATGGTTTATCCTCTTTCGGGACTGCCTGTTGCGCGCGTTCTGCTGGTTCTATGTCTTCAGGATTCTTTAATTTCTTTGTAATTATATTTTAAAGTATTAATAAAGCTTTATTTTCCTTAAAGAAAGAATGTGTATACGCTTGAAATTCGTGTATCTATTGAGTCCAAATTCGTTACAATCATCAATAAGTTTTATAAGTTTTACAATACATAACTGTAATCAACAAAATAACCACCACCAAATAGCATAGTGGTAAGATTTTTGGTTTTTTACAATGTTCTTAAAGGCGTGAGGCGTGGCGTGGCGGCACAGCCACGCCTCAAGCCTTACGCGTCTTTGCGAAGCCTTGGCGTTTCTTAAGGCATGCTTAAGGCGGCAACAAAATATTTATAAATTTATGTATTTTTAATTTTATATCATTTTATAAGAGCAATTTCAAATACTAAAGCCCAAATCCCAAATAGTCATGCCCAAATACGAGGCCCAAGTAGGAATTAAGTTTTGAAATTACGAAGCCCAAGAAAGAAATAACCCAAATACTTGAAATTCAAGCTCAAATCCATAACTCCCCTAAATGCTTCTAAAAATGGCGTCACGCCTTACCAAAAGGCGCGCCTTTGCACGCCTTTGCGCGCCTTATTCCACGCCTTTTCACACGACGCCTAGACCTCACGCCTTGGTCCATTTCGTGGCGCCGAGACCACGCCTCGCGTCTTGGCGCGCCTTTTAGAACACTGGTTTTTTAACAAGAAGTCGACGGTTCAAACCTCGCTAGATATCTATTTGAGGATAGCCATAAAAAGGTCAGAAACAGTCTCGAGATTAACTCGATAATGCCGTTTACATATGAGTTAAAAAGACTTATTCTCCCTAGATAACTTGAACAGGAAAAACCTTGTCGGTTTAACAAAACGAGTCAAGTGCTTTCCTAATTTTAGCATTTAATTTATAAACACTAACTTACTTTGATTTCCTAATTTTAGCATTTAATGTATAAACATTAACTTACTTTGACCAGAATTATCAACATCCAACTTTGACGTCATAATAAGATAAAAATTAGTATACAATTAAGTAGGTTCTCATTACAAAGTTATATATACGAATAATAGAACCACACAAAATGGTCCACAAAACAATTCCACAAATGATGTGTCAGTGTTTGATTGGCACAATAAAAAAGAAGAGTGAGAAACAGCCAATAAAACACTGCCACATCATTTTGTGAAATTGTTTATGAACCATTTTGTGTGGTTCTATCACCCTCTATGTATAATATATTATCTACGTGATATAATATGGTGTTATTTAAGAGAGATATATCATGGTATGAATAGAGGATAGATATTGTCAAACAAATGAAACCAATGAACCATGTACCACCTGACAAACATCGTATTTTTGTTTTGTAGCTCAAGTAGTTAATAACTGTCGACACTCAACAACAACTATTTAAAGCTCTATATCTTCTTACCTTATTTCCTAACTCTCTATTCCTTGTATAAACACAAACACAAACACAAACACATTCTCTCTTTCTCTTTGGCTGGATATGAAATTTCAACAGTTTTGGTTGCTGGTGATGGTGATTGTCGTCGTTTTAACGACGAAAAGTGCTCATTCGTATGAGCGCCCACCACCACGAGAAACTCTTGTCGTATCACTAGCCGAAGATGCTGATCCTAAAACTCCACAACAAGTAAGACATTTGATCTCTATAAGTTTTGGTTACAAATTAACATGCATGTTTTAGATACATATTAATGTCATAGAAAATTAATGTAATACTACAGTTGTTATGTCATACGTAGTTGTTTTGCCTTTTGTTTCTGATGTCATTGATCTATCACCATTGGTGGCATAGTACGTACTCGTTAAAAACAATGTAAGGAATGTCATAGTTTCGCTGGCCAAACTTTGAATAGAGATCCAAATTAAAGTATTATTCCCAACTAGATGCTAAAATGTACATGATTGGTTTTCTTTTCTTTTACGTTATATAAATTCTGACACATTACCAACGAGCTTATGTGCCAATCATACATATCTTTTTTTGTGAGAAGCTCCTAACTAAATTGTTAGAATTGTTAGAAGTTCAACCGTTTAAATCATGCTAAGGATATGTGAGATAAATTTGTATATATATTGTAAGATAATTATTTGTCGTTAAAAAAAATATATCTAACAGATTCTGCTAGGTAAAAGGCCTGATAGTACTAATATAGTTTATTTTATTTTTATATTACATTAGGTGTATATTAAGCTTCATGCTTGTTGCTGTTTGGGAATCAAACTGTATATTTATGTGAAGTGAATCATTAAACTGAAATTTTGTTGGTAAATAGACAAATAAAGTTACAGCACTAGAAAGCACTCGTATTTAACGATGACCGGTTCGACACATCCATCACCGGGTAGCCGTTCAAAATGTACATATGTAAAATAAAACTCAATGATCTAGTTTAGTTTAGTGACTTGATTAGGAAAGCAACAAAATGAAACTTTGCTGTTATATCAATCTACTATCCTGTTTGGCAAAGAAAGAGTTTGATACTTAAATCTTAATAAATCACTTTTTCAAAACAGAATGAGAAATGGTTTTTACAAGTCTTTTAATGTCTTTGCAGAATTGAATTAAATTGACACATTGAATGTTATTGGTCCAAAGTTAGCTTTACATTAAAAAGTCTTCTTATTACTTTATAAACTTTGGTCTATTGACCAACTGACTAATTATTTAAACAATTTTAAAGTTATACTTTTGACTTTTAGAATGATTATTTACATAATTATGTAAAAAGAGAAAAGTTTAAGAAAACGTCGAATTGCCATACTAAAAGAAGTACTAGACAGTTGTAACGATTAGTTCTTTTGAACAGGTTCATGTATCTTTGGTTGGAGAAGATAGAATGCGAATTACATGGATTACTGACTCTTATACGCCGCCCACTGTTTACTATGGTACATCTGCCGGGAAATATGATCATTCGGCTAATGGGAGCATTTCTTCTTATGAATATGTAACTTACACATCAGGTGAAATACACGAGGTAGTAATAGGTCCATTAAACCCGAGCACCGTGTATTATTACTGTTTTACCCCTGGTTCGACCCCTGCGTACTCTTTCAAGACTCCCCCGAGCCAATTTCCAATCAAATTTTCTGTTACAGGTCAACAACTGCAACATTTTCTAATTCATGTAATTATCGTTTTAGCTGTGGTTTTTGATTTATGTAGATATTAACAGGTGATCTTGGACAAACTGGATGGACCAAAACAACACTTGAACACATCTCACAATCAGACTATGATGTGCTTTTACTACCCGGTGATTTGTCGTATGCTGATTTGTTGCAGCCCCTGTGGGACTCATTTGGCCGCTTGGTGGAGCCGTTAGCCAGCCAACGTCCGTGGATGGTAACACAAGGCAACCACGAGGTTGAGAAAATCCCAGTCGTCCACAAGACCCCTTTTACCGCCTACAATGCAAGGTGGCATATGCCTTATGAAGAGAGCGGGTCTACGTCTAACTTGTACTACTCATTTGAGGTTTCAGGCGTCCATGTTATCATGTTGGGATCGTACACTGACTGTGACTCTGGGTCGGACCAATACCGATGGTTAGAGTCGGATTTAAAGAAGGTTGACAGGAGTAAAACACCATGGCTCGTGGTGCTTATTCATGCACCGTGGTATAATTCCAACACTGCTCATCAAGGCGAGAAAGAATCGGTTGATATGATGGAATCAATGGAGGGTTTGCTTTACAAAGCTCATGTTGATGTCGTTTTTGCAGGGCATGTTCATGCTTATGAGCGTTTTGTAAGCCACTTTTTCCTAACTTCAAATCTAATTACTGTTATAAAGTCAATTTTAACCAAACACAAGATAAACATGCTAATTTCGTATATGTCGACAGAACCGTGTTTATAATGAAAAAGCTGATAATTGTGGCCCGATGCATATCACAATCGGAGATGGCGGAAATCGTGAAGGTCTTGCTAGCAAGTGAGTTGACTCGAACAATATATTTTTTGCTTTAAAACTCAAGTTTGTTCATTTTAACAAGGTACGAAACCATCTTTTATAGGTACCAAGAACCACAACCAATAATATCAGCATTCAGGGAAGCGAGCTTTGGGCACGGAGAACTTGAGATGGTCAATGCAACTTATGCCAAATGGTCGTGGCATAGAAATGATGACGATGAATCAGTTCAATCTGATTCAGTGTGGCTCAGAAGCCTGGCTTCTGATCCAACTTGTAACAAGTAGAAATATACTCATTACCATATGTCAATTTATCATTCAAGATTCATACTGAACACATAAGTTGTAACATGCAATCTTTAGCAAAACGCAGTTAAATGCATATAGATTAGATGTGATAGTTCTAAATCTGCCGAAAAGCAAGACCATAAAATTAAACTTTATTCTTACAAACAAGTGAACAACTAACGATTTTCATTAAATTCTAACACTTGCCTAGCTCAAAAGCAACCCCAAAAAAGTATGCTTTAAGCTAGTTTTTACCTATTAGAAGCCCTTTTAGGATAGCGTCGGCGATCCCCTCAGCATATGGAAACATGTGGCCAGCACCCGTGAGCTCATGATAGTTTATCCATGGGAGTTGTTGGACTATATAACGCTGTAGTGTTACAGGCACGAGTATATCTTCATCACCCATCCATATATGAACCGATCCTTCATTGTTTGGAAACGGATTCTCAATTTCCATTGGATCAAATTCCCACTTACCAAACCCAATATTCAAGTCACGGTGGATAGATTCGTATTCTCCTTGTTGTCTTACATGTCCCTTTTAACACATGAAAAGGGTAACATTAATTAATCAAAGTCCCAATGAGTAAGGGGGTGTTTAAGATGCTTATATTTAAACTGTTTATCTACTATATCAAACAAGTATCAACTTTGCTTAAATTGAAGTACTTATTTACTCTTGAATTAAGCACATACACAGTTTTATCCGAGCACTTGAAATTGCTGATCCACTTTAAACATAAGTACCAACTTGCAGATTTTTAAGTACTTGTTTATTTCAGAATAAATATAGAGGCAGTTTTATCCAATGAAAACTGCTAATTTGCATTATAAAAAGCAGATAAGGACTTTCATTTGAATCCCAAACAACCTCTATGATGACAAATTATACCATACACAAATTAAAAATAAGTAAAACTATGAATGTTTTGAAAGTAATATGATATCTACAATGCTCTTCATGAGGATGGTTAAGATATAAAGTACCTTAATGGCTTCTGTGCCAGCAGTAAATTTGGGTACAAGTTCTATGTCTTGGCGAGAAAGAATAGCAGGGCTGTGAGAAATAACAGAGGAAGAAGGAAAGGATTTTTGTGTGTTCCACCAATATNCTTTTAGGATAGCGTCGGCGATCCCCTCAGCATATGGAAACATGTGGCCAGCACCCGTGAGCTCATGATAGTTTATCCATGGGAGTTGTTGGACTATATAACGCTGTAGTGTTACAGGCACGAGTATATCTTCATCACCCATCCATATATGAACCGATCCTTCATTGTTTGGAAACGGATTCTCAATTTCCATTGGATCAAATTCCCACTTACCAAACCCAATATTCAAGTCACGGTGGATAGATTCGTATTCTCCTTGTTGTCTTACATGTCCCTTTTAACACATGAAAAGGGTAACATTAATTAATCAAAGTCCCAATGAGTAAGGGGGTGTTTAAGATGCTTATATTTAAACTGTTTATCTACTATATCAAACAAGTATCAACTTTGCTTAAATTGAAGTACTTATTTACTCTTGAATTAAGCACATACACAGTTTTATCCGAGCACTTGAAATTGCTGATCCACTTTAAACATAAGTACCAACTTGCAGATTTTTAAGTACTTGTTTATTTCAGAATAAATATAGAGGCAGTTTTATCCAATGAAAACTGCTAATTTGCATTATAAAAAGCAGATAAGGACTTTCATTTGAATCCCAAACAACCTCTATGATGACAAATTATACCATACACAAATTAAAAATAAGTAAAACTATGAATGTTTTGAAAGTAATATGATATCTACAATGCTCTTCATGAGGATGGTTAAGATATAAAGTACCTTAATGGCTTCTGTGCCAGCAGTAAATTTGGGTACAAGTTCTATGTCTTGGCGAGAAAGAATAGCAGGGCTGTGAGAAATAACAGAGGAAGAAGGAAAGGATTTTTGTGTGTTCCACCAATATGTTAGCCTTGGAAGGTAATGAACAACACGTAGAAACCATTGATCATGAAGGAATTGTTTGGAATATGCTTCCTTAGATAAGTTTGTTGGCAAACGATGCCACCAATAGTTAACTGCTGGAGCTAGAAGAGCTGCTCCTGCTAGCCTGTTCTCATCACATATATACAACTACTATAATTCATCAACCAAAAAGTCAGTGTCATATGTAACTGACCCATTCTATGCTAATTGCATAGAATGATTAAAATGTACTAATAAACATTAATCAAATTTCCATTTTGGATAACTAAGAAGAACATCAGAGTTTTCCAAAATTCTATTCAGATAAATGAATAAGTAAAACAATGTTTTAAACTTTCTAATAAAAAACTTGACTTGAAGTAAAATGTGAAATTAGATGATCAGATTGGCGGCGTGTAGCTAACTTGATCATGATCACTTTTGTGTCGTGTGGCGCCTAGAAGCCGGTTACCTTAGTCTTTTTTGGGTGAAAAAAGTTGGTCACTTAATTACTTAAAATATATTTTTGGCTAAATTTTTTTATCATTTTATGCAGTTTCCGTAGAAACGTAATTTTTCTCTCTCTCAAAACATTTGTTATAAGAACACTAGAATGATTCTCTGGTGCATTTAGTGTCAACTACCAACATGCATACCTATGAGGAATGTACTTCAAACAAGTCCAAATCACTTGCCCACCCATAGAAAAGCCGACTACATAAAATTTGGATCCAAGTCCCAACTGATCAGCAAGCTCTTCTATATCCAAAGCTGAACTCTTTAAAGTCCGGTTTGGGTCTGGATCACTCTCTCCATAACCTTGTCGATCGTATGAAACAATATATATCCCCAACTCTTCAATAAGAGCCTGAAAAAGTCAAGCAATGATTCGTCAACTCTATTTACAATAAATAACAAATGACCAACAAAACATAAGAGAAACTATACTGGGGAGGCTGATGTGGCAATAACAGCATGATGCTTGAAGGAGTCAAAACCATGGACAAATACAATTTTGTATTTTGCTGACTCTTTTGGTACACCGTATTCTTTATAAGATAGATGTCTTCCGTCACGAAGCTTGATTCTAGGTGATGTAATAGGAAGTCCATCTGGAGGGCCAACTTTCTTAGGCGGGGGTGGACGAGTTGATTGATAGGCCAATGACAGGAACCCGACAAAGAAGACAAGTAGTAATTTCTTAAAAAGACCTGAAATTCCTATTCCGAACATAATATAATCAGATATACTCCCCAAAATTTGTTTATTAGCACGCTGTTGACCTTTTTAGTCAAGTTGGCCATTATTATGAACCATCCATTAGCAAAACTGATTATGTAACTTTGATGATGAAAACACTTCTTACAGTATAATTTATAGACACAAGATAACTAATTTAAATTTTGTTCACCAAAATTAATAATTCTAAATCTATTTGCAATTGTAAACATATCTTTGATGACAAAAAAAGTTAGAAACCAAATATCAATTGGAAATTAATGAAATTCATGTTTGACTAATTGACTTGCCCATCTCCTAAAATTTGAAGCTAAGTCAATATTATAGTTTGAAAATCAAAAACTTCAACTCTAAAATCAAAACTCATAATCCCAAAATAGTTACTGTATGTGTATCTGCTTTGAAAGCTGGTACTGTGTTTGGGTGTGCTTACTTTGTGATGGCAACTTATGAGTATTTAATTGATACTCGAGAACACACCGTAAGATACTCAGAACCAGTTCTATTGCAGATCCTCATAATAAGTGTAATTGACTCATTGTACATTTGTGGCACAATCAGTGGCGAATTCAGAATCAAAAGTTATCGGGTGCATTTCGTTAAAACTAAATTTTGAAATGGTGCATTTCAAAGCAGGATTTTTTTACCACATTTTATAGTACAGATTTAAAATCTATATATATGGTTCACGCGCACCCCAAGAGCCCCCCTCGGTCCTTATCAAAGTACAGTCAAATAATCACTTTCAAAACACAATGCCAGATATCTAGAGCCAAAGTTCAAGGTTAGTTCCCTAAATCACTAACAATATCCAATCAAAAACCTCGTCGATGCAGTGAAAATAACAAACTGAATATATGATGCATGCATGCATGAATCAATTAGTCTAAGAGATTGAAAAGAAATGGAAATTAATGATGGACCAACCTGATGCTCGTGGATTAATCTTCATGTTTCCTGCTGTTTTTGTTTTTAGTCTTTGTGATGTTGGAAAATGATGAAGAAGATAATGCTTTGGCTAACTTTTAAAAGAGAGCTATAGTAGTCAGACTCTTGACGAATGCATGGAGTTCATATTTATTCCTCCATTTAAAGGCTTATAAGAGCACCAGCTGGTATACTTATTTTTGCATGCCAAAACCCGGCACTTCCATGCCACCTCAACATGTCATTTTTAACATATACAGTTAAGTGGCCATGCCATTGGTGGCGCTATTTTTTTGACACATAGGATTTGACGTGAGTAAATGTCATGGTACCCAAACCTCTAATATAAAAGGTTCTACAAGGAATTCAATACAAAGATAAAAGATGGAGTGCTTAATCATAACTTTTCCCAAACTCGAGGGCAATGTCGCCAAAATGGTGATAGATCGAGAGCAACTCATGTTTCACTAAAATAAAACACTCGCTCTTTTCACCTATACGCCCCTTTACCCTTTTAAGTAAAGTAAAAGAGAATATGTTAGCTACAATTTTTTTTAACCAACTCTCTACAATTATATGCTACATTTTGTGGGTCCTTGATTCATTTTTGTGGGTTGCTGAATCATTTCTTGTATAATTTTAGTGGAGGATTGTAGCCAATTGGGTATAATAATTGTAGCCCCATTACAAGATTACGACAAGCATTTACGGGCGCTTGGTTTGGGGTATTGGGGGGGGGGTAGGGAATGAGAAAGACAATGAACAAATATGTCTGGTTAGAAGTAAGGAATGCAATCATTGCTTAGTAGTGGGTAATGGGGCATTACTCAGTAAATTGAGAGGAAAGATAATGATTACCAGCCACCACGAGCCATCACCACTAGCAGCCACCACCACCACCATCAGCAGCAACCACCACACCACCAGCAACCACCACCACCACCACCACAACCACCAACATCCATCACCAACATCAGCCACACCACCACCACCACCACCACCACTTTAGAGGTTAATGCGTTTTTCTTAAACCAAGCAGTATCAAAGATAATGATAATCTTAATTCTGTTCTTTTATAGTCCATTGTATTCCTTTTATGTTTGCTATTCCCATTCCCCTCTTTGAACCAAGCGCACCCTTAATTATGTTCCAATAGATGAGCACTTTCATATAATTTCGACAAGCATTTTTTTCAACTATTTTCTTTTGGTTTTAAGATACTCAGATGTGATATAACACTAATTTATTAGTTGGAACACCTAACATGCGGTCGCAAAATGAACATAAGTATTTGTGTAAAACTCTGAACGATTCACCGTTTTTACATTTGAAAATAGGAATCATTTTTTCCAACTTTATGTCACACATAATTTCAAACTTTCAATGGAAAAAATTTATTCATAGAAGTTGGAGAAAATATATAAAAAAAAATTTCAATATTCAAACTCGCTTGATATTCAAACTCAATTTATGTCTATTGTGTATTTCTTGGCAACAACCTACTTTCGTGGTCCTCTAAGCGTCAATCGATGCTTTCTGATTCTGGTGCTGAGGCAGAGTATCGTGGTGTTGCCAATGCTGTTGCTGAGACATGTTGGTTGCGGAATTTACTACGTGAGCTGCATACTCCTTTGTCTTCAGCTACACTTGTTTACATTGATAATGTTAGCGTTGTTTATTTGTCTGCTAATCCAGTATAGCATCAACGTACGAAGCACATTGAGATTGACATTCACTTTATTCGCGATTTGGTGGCTGCAGGACAGGAGGTTTAAGTGCTTCATGTTCTTTCCTGTATCAGTATGAGGATATTTTTACCAAATGTTTACCTTCGGCTTTATTTGAGGAGTTTCGTACCAGTTTGAGTATTCGTTTTCCTCCCGCTCAAACTGCGGGCGAGTATTAGTTGTATGTTTATGTTAGCCCAATTGTAATTTGTAGGGGCTAAGGCCCGAGTGTCTTTACTTAGGGTTTACCCCTTATACAGTAATACCTCTATAAATTAATAGTGTTGGGACAGAGATATTTATTAATTTAGCGAGATATTATTATATCGATAAATTAATAATTTATTAATTTAAAGAGGTTTTACATATAGCCTTTAAATTTTCAAGTGTAATATACTAGTTACAATGTATACTTGTTAGGAATATGAATATTCGTATGAAAGACTTGGTCACCCCGAGCATCTGTTAAAGCATTATGTTAGCTCGTAGACGTATTAGTAGTAGTTAGTTAATATAATTGTAATTAGTATTCGTGGAGCGGGTCGGGTCTTTACCCACTGTCAGCTCACTCCACAGCCCGTTTCATGGGGCATGATTATGTAAGTATAAATACCCTTTCCCACTCAAGGGAAAGGGTTGGAACTTCTCATTAATCTAATATTCACATCTTCACTTTCTCTCTCTCTAGAAGTCTCCCACTTTTTCTCTCTAACTATCTTGAATTCGAACCATCACACAAGAACCATACATGTTATGATTTAGAGTATCCTACAATTGGTATCAAGAGCCAAGGTTTCATCTTAGGGACTTGGTATACTCGGATTTGAGCTTGGTTTTGTTTTACATATGGTTCGAATGGTGTTTCATAAAAAATACCTTAGTTTAACCTTGTTTATGTTTTGATTAGTGATATTGTTGTACTTTCATGATTAGAAGTGTTAGAAGCACTTAGTTTTGCATTTGGGTAGGTTGAATCATTCGTTTGCTTGGTGTTTGATGAAATTCGAGTGGTGTTTCTTCATAGCGATTTGTCTCTCGGTAACATGTTCTTCGTAGCGATTTGCTTTGAGCTTGGTAGCGATTTGGACAAATTCTGGCAGCGATTCGCTTATTTTACTATTTTTGGAAAAGAGGACAAATCGCTAGAAAGCAACTATTTTGTCTCCTTGTGCTAGCGAGTTGTCAGATTTTGTCTGTTTGTGGATCTAGCGATTTGGTGTTTAACGTGTTGTGAAAATAGCAATTTGCTGGTCTAGCGATTTGCCTGACTAGCGATTTGGTTGTCAGCGAGTTGCTCTCTAGAGATTTGCTCATTTATCGATTTGGTCATCTAGTGATTTGCTTCCTCCAGCGGTTTGATTGTTTAGCGGTTTGTTAGAGATTTGGTGTCTAGTGACTTTGATTTGTGACTCGAGCTTTATTGTATCTTGTGTCAATTTAGTGATTAGTAAATTGTCGCGACTTGAGTTGTTACGACTAATCTGACTGTGATTTGACGTTGTGAGATAACTCTTACTACTTGACTTATTACGAGTTGACCTACTGTAATTTGACTCGTTGCGACTTGACACTCATTACCAATTGCTCAAGACTTTATACCAAGACTTATTCACAAACCACATTTTACGTGTTCTCTTGTTGATTTAATAAAATCCCGAGAAAGAAACGATTTCTCGGTTTAAATCATAAGAGTTGCTAAATCTGGTACACAATTACACAATAGAATATCCACTGACTCAGATCCCTCTATGTTTGAGGTACTCAAATTGGGAGATACAGATGTTGACCTTAAGAATTCTAATCATATGCAGTGAATAAATGTGTCTGACACTGACAATAACATTATCAAATCAATTTGCTTGAATTCTTATGTTAAAGAAGATAAAGAGGTTCAAGAGTAACTTGTGTTATCGTCGATTACGGAAAGTGGCATAGAATGTTTTCGATTGCTTCACTCACATATCAAGAGTCTCTTTGAACAACCTGGATACTTGGGAGGATACAAACGCGCATTTGAGACACTCTTTGGTCAAGATGTTGGGACCTTTAGAGTCACAATGACTCTGTACTTAGATTAACTTCAACAACAAGTTGACAAAGAAGAATTCTCTGAAAGTTGTTGCATAGCTGCATACAGTGTGATTCGCAAACAACTCCAAGAGTTCATTGACTCGAAATTCACAATGGAGTATGATTATGACTATCAGATGACGAGTAAGTGTTTTGCCAACTACACTGGAATCAAAGTTGGTACATTCAGGGTCACACTACTCCAACTCACTAGGAATGTTAAGGAGTTCATTGAGGCACGGGCACATCATCAGCAATGCAGTGACACGATTACTGATAAGATGATTACAAATGACCATTATAGAAGGCCCTCTACCCTTGTCTTGGATACTGATCATCAACAAGATAAGGAACAACTCCCATCTTTAAAGGTCCATGTCACTGATCAGCTCTTAGTGCTCTCCGATAATGGTATGCATACTAATCAAGTTTTGTCCACTTATGACACATATCCATTGGAAAAGACTAATAGTGATACCATGTCTAATTCAATCAATATGAATCATAAAGGGGAAAATGTGATCAGGATGCTAAAAATGGTGATGAGTCAAGTCATTCGGTTTCAGCTAATCCTATTAAATCAAATGAAATGGTGGATATAAGTGTATTCAAAGAACTTTCAAACAGATTTTCTCAACTCGAAAAACATTGTATTTCACTTGAAATTGCAATGCAACAAAACGAAGAAAGTATTCAAATTAACCAACCATGCAAAGACTCAGAACTCCCTGAGCTCCGTGAATATTTTATGATTAATGATTTAAAAGCTCAGCTTGAAGCCAAAGACTTGACAATCAACCGTCTTAAACATCATATTGCTGAGATGAATGATATGAGTAGTAACATTAAGGCCAAAGCCAAACATGACAGTAACATTGACTCTACAACAATTACTGAATTGGTGCACAAAGTGGTTGTGTTGCATAATGAAAACGAGACTTTGAAAAGACATTGTAAAACCCTAAATGAGTATATCAAAGAAGAACGTCTAAAACTGCTAAACACACAACGTCTTTGATTGCAAGTAATGATGATTTCAAAGCTAAACTTCAGGAGAAAGGCTTCACAATTACAGCCTTAAGGAATGAATTGAGGAAATTAGCTAGAAATGATGTGAATACTAAGTTTGCCAAACCATCTATCTTGGGAACACCTCTTTCACAACCGCTTAGAAAACAAAGTGTTGTTAGGCAACCATCTGCTGTTTAGAACAGGACACTCAAAATTTTCTAAATCAAGGTGTGCTACCCAAGTATATGTGAAACAAGTCTTGTCAAAACCAGTCACTTTACAATCTAGACTAATTGATCAAAATGTTAATTCTCATCTTAAGGATCAAACTTGTAAGGCTATTGCAAAGAATGTAGTTACTCAGGATATGGCTAAGGCTTCATCCCATAAGACTAGAGAACACAACAAACTCGTGGAACACAAGAGTCATACTCCGAAACCTAATAGGCAGAATTCTGTAGGAATAAGGACTTCTAGTTACAAGCCTCCTAAAACTTGCCTTAAGTGGGTACTAACGGGTAGAATCTTTAAATTGGTTGGTCTTAGATGGATACCCATAGGTACTAGTGCAAATCCAAGGATAACTGTGAAACCCCAACAAGTCGGGACCCGGTTATCACTAACTCATATAAATGCAAGCAAAATCTTCATGTTAGTGTAGGGTATCCTTACTTAAATGTAGGTATTTCAACCGTGTTCTTCAACGAGAAACTTAGAGTTTGGCGACCAAAAGGACTGAAACCTCCCACATTGGGAACTCAGGAAACTCAACAATGATGTATCTGCATGATGACTCCAGATTATATCATCTCAGGACTCGGACATTAAAGATTGTGATGAGAATGAACGTCGGTGTTTATTCCTCCAGTATCCTTTGTACATAACCCATACAATATAAAATAAGTTAATATGCCAGGATTCTCGGTTATTTTAACATACTTTACAATTTTTTTGTATCGGCATGTCTTCTAGCATCAATAACATTTACGGTCCTAGAAATGTCATTCAAGAATGGCACGGGTTTTTAAATGAAGTTAGAACAGAAGTGTAAAACATGTCATCATGGCTTGCTATTACTTCATATAGCAACCCGTTCTCTTATTTGGGGAACTCTCGTTGTGATGTTCACCCGAGAACGGATTACTTCATATCCGTATGTCCTCAATTTTATGTATTCTGTTAGCTATGGATATTGTCTCTCTACTCGTCATGCATGTCTCATAAATCTTTCTCGCTCAATCAACAACCTTTGTACCCTGATTGGTAATCAGGTCATTGATTAAGGGAGAGAGTGAATGAAAATTTATGATCCTGCCTAGTGCCTTGATTGATAGCTTGTGCATTTATCTATATTTAGAACAGGACACTCAAAATTTTCTAAATCAAGGTGTGCTACCCAAGTATATGTGAAACAAGTCTTGTCAAAACCAGTCACTTTACAATCTAGACTAATTGATCAAAATGTTAATTCTCATCTTAAGGATCAAACTTGTAAGGCTATTGCAAAGAATGTAGTTACTCGGGATATGGCTAAGGCTTCATCCCATAAGACTAGAGAACACAACAAACTCATGGAACACAAGAGTCATACTCCGAAACCTAATAGGCAGAATTCTGTAGGAATAAGGACTTCTAGTTACAAGCCTCCTAAAACTTGCCTTAAGTGGGTACTAACGGGTAGAATCTTTAAATTGGTTGGTCTTAGATGGATACCCATAAGTACTACGTGCAAATCCAAGGTTAACTGTGAAACCCCAACAAGTCGGGACCCGGTTATCACTAACTCATATAAATGCAAGCAAAATCTTCATGTTAGTGTAGGGTATCCTTACTTAAATGTAGGTATTTCAACCGTGTTCTTCAACGAGAAACTTAGAGTTTGGCGACCAAAGGGACTGAAACCTCCCACATTGGGAACTCAGGAAACTCAACAATGATGTATTTGCATGATGACTCCTGATTATATCATCTCAGGACTCGGACATTAAAGATTGTGATGAGAATGAACGTCGGTGTTTATTCCTCTAGTATCCTTTGTACATAACCCATACAATATAAAATAAGTTAATATGCCAGGATAGGACCGTAAATGTTATCGATGCTAGAAGACATGCCGATACAAAAAAAAATTGTAAAGTATGTTAAAACAGAAGTGAAGTTAGAACAGAAGTGTAAAACATGTCATCATGGCTTGCTATTACTTCATATAGCAACCCGTTCTCGTATTTAGGGAACTCTCGTTGTGATGTTCACCCGAGAACGGATTACTTCATATCCGTATGTCCTCAATTTTATGTATTCTTGTACCAGGTTAGCTATGGATATTGTCTCTCTACTCGTCATGCATGTCTCATAAATCTTTCTCGCTCAATCAACAACCTTTGTACCCTGATTGGTAATCAGGTCATTGATTGAGGGAGAGAGTGAATGAAAATTTATGATCCTGCCTAGTGCCTTGATTGATAGCTTGTGCATTTATCTATTGTTTTGTGCCCTGTTAATGTTTGATTAAATCTTGTAGGGTCCTTGTACTATACTATGTGTTTTGTGTGTTATTTATAACATTGAGGGGCCAAAATTGCAATATCGTGTTAGTTGTAACGTTGAGGGATCATTACTGCCATATCTCGTTAGTTGTTATGTGTGTTGGGTATAAATAATTATACTAGCGATTTGCATCACTAGTCACTATTCCTTCTTATTTACATATTTTCTCCCAAAATCGCTATATCCCTCTTATTTTACTCGTTCATTAAATCGATTAGGTAAATACATCAAGTCGTTTATTATTGCACACACTATGATTTATTATCTTATTAACATTAAACTGATTTTCGCATGGTTGTCATCTAGGTCGCGATTCAAATTCACTACCGCTAATTGGTTAGTGCTTATTTGTGTGATGTGATTGTTGAGATTTACTTATCTCACTGCTATGATGTTATCCCACTTGTATTACTACCTCTTGCTGCATCCATAGTGTATCTGATTTGATTTGCTCGAGTCTTATTTGGTTTTGGGTTAATGCGTTCGTAGGATTGAATGTGTTTAGTGATAGTGGTTGTAAGATTGTCAAAGTTGTCCTGGGTGCTGATATCTGAGTGTGGTTGGCATCGGAACTTGTGATCATTAGTAGTATAAGGTCTTTGTATAGCGATTAGGACCGTGGTCTTATTAGCGAGTTGCCCAGTGTTCTTATTAGCGAGTTGCTCATTATTCTTGTTAGCGAGTTTCCCATTATTTGTGTTAGGTTTCTCACTATGCTTGTTAGCGAGTTGCTGAAAACTATTATTAGCGATTTGCCTAACATTCTCATTAGCGATTTGCGTAATATTCTAACTAGCGATTTTCTTATAGTTCTTGTTATTGAGTTGTCCCATGTCATCATTAGCGATTTGCTCTTTCATATGTTTAGCGGTTTGTCTAGTGATACTGGTGGCGATTTGTCTCACTGTGTTGATTAGCGAGTTGCTCACTGTGCTGATTAGCGAGTTGCTCAATGTGGTTGAATAGTGATTTGCTCAATACTAGTGTTAGAGATTTGTTAGCGATCTGCTCAAGGCTTTGGTTAGAGAATTGCTCTAGGCACGATTTAGCGATTTGCTATTTGTTCTAATTTGTGATTTGCTATATGTTTTTCTTGGCAATTTGCTACATATCATTTCAGCCATTTGTATTTTTTTTATGTTGGTGACATGTTCTCTTGTTGGCAATTGGTATTCTCTTTATTTAGTCTGTTGTATTTCTTGAATACTGGGTATATTACGTCCGATGTGTTCGTCATCCCTTAGTACTGCTTGTGTGCTTGTCTTATGTATCCATTCTGTCTAGGGTAACTTAGGCATTTATGTGACTTAAGGAATTCTCTTTGTTCATCAACGTGATCCGACTTCAGGTTCTCACCCGCATCTAACCATACATATGCTCTCATCATGTCTTGTGAATGTGGTTGTTGATGACGTGGGATTGCGACCACGCAACAGGTTTTACCTCTCAAGGGATCTTGAGAAGCTTGCAATCCCACCAGGCAGTGTACCTGACCGATGTAGTATAGTGTAGTGGCAAGTACGGGGGATTGATCGTTCTCTCACAGGGAATAGTGTTCGTTAGGATTGAAAGACTACTCTAATAGGTCTAAGGGTGAAGGAAGATTATTTTTGTGTTTTTATATTTTTATGAAAGCAAGTAAAATCTCGGGTTTGAAGGAGTGGGCGGAATTAGTTGCTAGCCAACTAATCCAAAAACTACTATTGCAATAAAATAAAATAACGAGAAAATACAAGGTTGTGAAAACTTATATGGAGACAAATGTGTTTACTTATATTTCCTTACTCCGTAACTATCTTTTACCGGTTAATTGGTGTGTGTATTAATTGCGTGGATGACGGGTGTATTCCTTAACAATTCATGGGGTGGCGTACATATCTCCCCAATTCTATGAGCTCTTATCTCCTCCTACAACGATGCGTAAAGCACCCAATCAACCAATAATTAATAGTTAGGTTTCATTAGATCTAAGCAAACACAAGAAAAATCTAGTCTAGCATGTTAATTGAAAGACAAGCATAAGATATAATTAACCAACACATAGACATATTGATTAATTTAAGTGAGGACTTATCTTTAATTGAACATGAAGGATTCAAGGGTGAAAAACCCTTTAAAATACAGCCAAATTCGTCTTAGGGTTTTTTCCCAAAGTTGCACCAAAAGTTCCACACCTAATGAATGAAAAATAGAAAAGTATATATAGATTTTACATTCTGACGGCGTCAGGTTATGGGTTCTGACGCCGTCAGCTCGCCGCCATTAGGGTTCTCGGATGGCCTAGATCTACTTCTGACGCCGTCACTTGTTAATATGCTCTGGGCCGTCACTCTTTAAGTTAACACCTGACGGCCTACTTCTTGTGGACACCTGACGCCGTCAGGTGTAAACATCTTGTTTTCTTCATAGGGCGTCTAATGTAATCTGATTTCACTCCTTTGTCAACATTGGCTGACGGCGTCACCTTGTGACTCTGACGCCGTCAGGAAGGAATTCCAGCTTCTTTTGAGACTTTGTCGTTTTCTTCACTTTTATGCTCCAAAAACATCCAAATTGACATGTTTTCCAGAATTCTTCTCAAAAGTACCTAAAATGACAAAAGGAACGATTTAGGGCAATATTTGATCACATTTACTCGAATTAGGGCTTAAATGACCCCTTAAAACAGGTACACTTTTCGTCTTATCAGTTGTGCAGATATAATGACTGACACTAATCTTGACATTCCTGCAAAACAAGCTCCCGTTTCACCACCACCGACTCGAACTGATGAAGAGATTATGCCCTACAGTGAGTGGGTCACCATTGGGAAGAGCAATTGTTACTTTGATATTGTCAAAGCTCAGACCAATCCCATTCACAAGATAGCTGTGGATATATTGAGGAATACCTCTTTCTTCAGGGCTTTTACTGTATCATCATCGATTCCTTCTATCTACATTCAACAGTTCTGGAACACCATGATTTATAACAAAGAAAATGCCACCTACCGATGTCAACTTGATGAACAATGGTTTGAGATCACCAAAGAAACGCTCAGGAATGCACTTCAGATCACACCAATCCGTGCAGACAATCCATTTACAACCCCACCAAACCCTGAAGCTCTATTGAAGTTTGTTAATGATCTTGGCTACCATAAAGAGGTTACTACCATATCTTCTGTCGTCACAAACGATATGTATCAACCTTGGAGAGTACTCTTCACACTCATCAATATGTGCCTCACGGGAAAAACATCAGGCTATGAGAGACTGCGAGCTCCAGCACTTCAGATTCTGTGGGGTATTGTCAAAGGGAAAAACATTGATTGCAGAACGGATCTGGGAGGAATTCGCTAACTTAATCAACACATTCCTAGAGGACAAAATGAAACTGGCAGCACATAAAGAAAGCAAAAAGAAGAGTACTAAGCTATTGATCCCGAGTATCAGATTCACTAAGCTAATTATACTTTATCTTCAACAAGTACATAAAATCCATTCAAGAAAAGGATCGCCTCTCCACGTGGCCGCTGATGAACACGGTGTTGGATATTTTAAGTTCACTGCCAAAGGAACTGATCAGGATGTCTTTGGAATGGCTATTCCAGAGGCTCTCATCACTAGTGATATGCGGAAAGCTCCTTACTATAAGAAATACATGGAGATAGTTGCAGCATATCATTCACACATGGCCAGTGAACAAGCTACTGATATTGAACCTCCAACATCTAAAACTACCAAGCCCAGCAAGTCAAAGAAACGCAAGGAAGTGTCAACTAAAGTAGATGCTCCGCATCGCCCCAAAAAACCCAAACGGGGCGAAGTGGGAAGAAAAGAGATTCCAAGAAGGCACAACGTGAAGAGGAAGATACTTCTATGCCTAAGTTAGTATCACAACAAAAGGCCGAGAATATTCAGAAAGCTATGCAAGAAAGCCCGAGAGATGTTGTAAAACAGTCGGATTAACCCTTGAAGGGAGTAAGCATGAAAGAGCCAGATACTGGGAGAATGAAACCTTTACCTGTCACACCCTGAATTTACCTGTAAAATGGCAGCGGAATTGAATTCCCGGGTGTAACGATCATGGCATCTCATACAAGGTTACATTGAACGACCTAAAGTGTCGTTGTGTAAATACAACGTTTGATCATTTTATTTAAAACATAAAAGTTTACAACATAGGTCCCAAGTAGTTTTACACATTTATTGAAAATAAAAACGACAAGATCAAACGATTCATAAGTGCATT
>LBNU01009532.1:33857-57090 GCA_014162995.1 Artemisia annua
AAATCGAAAAATCAAGAAAAATACAAAAAAAAATATGAAAAAGAAAGAAAAAAACATACGGACTACCATCCCGTTTCCTTTTATGTTCCTTTTTAGTTTTTGTTATTTCATTTTTAGATTAAGATTGATTCGAGTCTTGACTTAAGCAACGATGTAGAGTGCATGTATTTGATCATGATAATTAATTCGCCACCACTAAAATACCCTTTATTCCAACCAAACCGTCTTATCATATCCCTACACCTTACGTTACAACCCTTTATAAAGCCCTCTTTGATAGTTTATCTTAGGTGCTTACGCCTAGTGGAGGAGTAATTGATCATTTCCCAAGCCTATGGTAATCTATTTGCTATGACAGGCAGTGAGTGTTATTTTCCGTTTCCATTTATGAGATATAACTTTATGACATTTGAGAGATGTGAGAATCCAAACACTATTTGTGAGGTGCTAGTGTATGATTTCCGTGCTTGTTATGATTAGGGTCGAAAAACTATTTGTTGTAATTACTTTTATATTCGTGTTAAATGACCCCTAACTCATATTTTGATTGGAATAAAAGCTCATTTGCTTGAGGACAAGCAAATCTCAAGTGCAAGGGTATTNTGCTAGTGTATGATTTCCGTGCTTGTTATGATTAGGGTCGAATAACTATTTATTGTAATTACTTTTATATTCGTGTTAAATGACCCCTAACTCATATTTTGATTGGAATAAAAGCTCATTTGCTTGAGGACAAGCAAATCTCAAGTGTAAGGGTATTTGATGAGACGAAAAGTGTTACGCTTTTAGGGGGTCATTTAAGCCCTAATTCGTATAAATGTGATCAAATATTGCCCTAAATCGTTCCTTTTGTCATTTTAGGTACTTTTGAGAGGAATTCTGGAAAACATGCATATTCGGACGTTTTTGGAGCATAAAAGTGAAGAAAACGACAAAGTCTCAAAGAAACTGGAAATTACAACCTGACGGCGTCAGGAGTCACAAGGTGACGCCGTCAGTAAGGATGAAAAAAGAGTGGAATTCAATTATCAAACGACAGGCCAGAAAGATTTCAAGAATTTAGACCTGACGCTGTCAGGTGTTAGAAGATGTAGGCCGTCACGTGTTAAGTTAAAGAGAGACGGCCCAGAGAGTTTTACAAGCTGACCACGTCCCAAATGGATCTAGGCCATCCGAGAACCCTAATGGCGGCGAGCTGACGGCGTCAGGCCCTATAAGCTGACGCCGTCCGAACTTATTTTCTATATATATTTTCCAAATTTTCATTCATTATGTGTGGAACTTTATGGACAACTTTTAGGGCAAACCATAAAGACGAATTTTCTGTGACTTTTAGGGTTTCCAACCCTTGGAACCCTAGTGCTTAACTAAAGATAAGTTTTCACTTTAATTCAATCAATATGTCTATGTGTTGGTTGTCTATCTATCTTGCTTATCTTTCAATTAACATGAGTAGCTAAATTCTCTAGTGTTTGCTCAGATCTAATGAAACCTAACTATTAATTATTGGTTAATTGGTGTGTGTTGTTGTTTGTTGGGATGATTGTTTCATCGATGTTAGGCTCAAGAAAACTGGGCAACCTCCTTTATGGTAACGTGCTTGAACGTCTTGGGAAACATGTAGTCGATGCATACTAGGCTATTAAGGTACTATTTAACGCATGAGCCACTGTTTACAACCCCTATGGTTGTGCCGTGCATGGCATAGGACGAGATAAGAGCTCATAGAATTGGAGAGATATGTATGCCACTCCATGAGTTATTAGGAATACACCCTTCATCCACACAAGTAACACACATATCAATTAACCGGTAAAAGATAGTTAGGGAGTAATGAAATCTAAGTAAACACAATTTTCTCCATATTGTTTTCACAACCACAATAGTTTAGATATTTATTTATTTTAATTTGCATAAGTAGTAAACTTGGGTTAGTTGATTAACAACTAATTCCGCCCTTCTTCCAAAAACCGAGATTTTAATTGCTTTCAAAAAAATATAAAAATACAAAAAGAATATTCCTTCCACCCTTAGACCTATTAGATTAGCTATTCTATCCTAACGAACACTATTCCCTGTGAGAGAACGATCAATCCCCCGTACTTACCACTATCCTATACTACATCGGTCAGGTACACTGCCTGGTGGGGTTGTAAGCCTCTTGAGATCCCTCGAGAGGTAAAACCTGTTGTAAGGTCACAAAACCACGCATCAAGAACCTTGAGTATCTTCGTTATGGCAGCGACAGGTGCAAGCAAGCACTATCAATCACCAAAATGAAGGCTGCGTACTACCAAGATTTCGGGTTAGAATAGTTAGTGCCTGATCAAATGTGGATAAATGAAGAATGCACATACAACATCGCTGCATCATTTGGAGTCTCTCACTAGTGGTTCAACAAAAGCCAATTCTACATTGATAGATATGTTGCTAAAGGAGATCACAAATCTGTGCGTTCCAGGATGCAAATTATGAGTGTTGTCATTCAATTTACAGATATGATTACTTGAAGAAAATTGTCCTCCGCCTTGCCGATTACAATGAATATGTCATTTCAGAGGGAGACTTCAAACACTTATGTCCCAGTGACTTTGAAAACCTTTATCTACTGCTTTTTCAAGACAAACTGCATCACCTACCATCATTTGAAAAGAAGACTCTTGCCATTGCTATCACTCATTGGATCAGGGGATTAGTTATCAGACAACGGGTTGAGGATCTTCAACTCGGCATCGAAAGCTATCAAACTCAGCTCAACCTCACAAGACCTCAATGGGAAGCTAAGGACATGGAATACAAGAAAGACTACACGGTTCTTGAGATCCCCAAAGCAGTGGTGTTTAGAGACAGATACGATACTCGGATGCTTATGAGGATCGAGGAATTCCATAAGTTCAGCGATGGTACGCTTCAGCAGATTGATGATGCATTGGACTACCGGGTCAAAGAATATAGGCTCAGCAATCCTGATTCTGCGAAATATACTATGTACTGGACCAAGACTGATCTGGAAAGAAATTTGAAGTTCATTCGAGCTATTCGAAAGCTGTTGCTGAAAAGGTGGATCTATCGCAGCTTGGAGTGTTTCGTTGGTGGAAGAATCTGAGAAGGCGATTACAGACTTTTGCGAAGAACCATATGAGATCAGCACTATCTCCTGGTGATTTGTAATAATTAGCCTTTCTTTTGGTAATTCGTATCTGTACAATAATGTTATGTAATGAACTGAGTACTGATTAAATAGTGATAAACTTATAATGTGTGTGTAGTTTTAACCCTCTCACTCGTTGAGGGGGAGCAGTATGAGGTATGCTTCAGTGCCTCATTTCTTATAAAAGAAGCGAAAGCTTCTTATTTTTGAGTAAAGTTAATCCAAATGCCTTTTAATTTGAATTTTCTTTCTAACTCTACTCAAAAGACCAAGTACTTCCTCTTGTATTTTTTAAAATCTATAAGTCTTACACTCATTAAGGGGGAGTATTTGAAAACTCTTTGTACTTCAAAACAAATACTTGTGAAACTCTTCCTGCAAATCTCAAAAAGCATATCTTAATAACTGAATTTTCAAAAATAACATCAATATGCTATTTTTGAGGGGGAGAAATAATAGTAAAGTGATTAAAATATGATGTGGCATCAAATAGTAAAGTGATTAAAATATGACGTGGCATCTCATTTGAGCGTGACTCAGACTTAACAAATGAATTGACGAAAACCTTTTCGAGAAACCTTTTGTGAACTTGATCAGGATGGGTAATAATTTCAAGCTAGTCTAACTAGTGATGTAAACGTGAATCGAATGGGTCTTGTTTACTTAAGGTGGATCAATTCAAAAAGTGTGAACTCCATCTAACATGTGCAAATTTTAACTTATAACATATGAGCACATGTTAAGGGGAGCATTTGGAAAATATAAAACTCTCAAAGTGTTAAAAAAATGTGCTCTTTTGTTAAATCATAAACACTTTGAGTGATTTTTCAATGATTTGGTTAACGACAACATAGGATAGTCATGAAGTTATAAGGTGGCTAAGGGTAGGAAAACCGTCCTATGATCCGCCAGAGCCGGAGGAATCTACCCAAGGACAATACCAAATAGATAGTATTAGAAAGTCCTTAGGTATGATTATGAAAAAAAGGAGTAATATGAGAAAGGGAAAGAAGGGGTTGAAGAATTAAAAAGAAATGAAATGAGAAAGGGTGAAAAAAATAGCCCTCCCATTATTCAACCTTAGGGCAGAAACCGTGCTCACTCATAGGCTACTGGTTGCTACTTAGGTAACACCAGTATTGAAGATAAGACGTCATGGACCCAGTGACGCACTGCATAAAACCTTCTAAGCCACTCAAGTTCTCTCAAAAGAGATTGTTTCATTCTCACGGGGAACCCTGCATAATCTATCGACTGCTCATTACGAGCCATGTTGATATTGAAACAGGAGACACCGCTCCAGTCTTCGACGACCAAATCATGCACTTATCGAGTATAGAGCCACGAGATGCATCAAAAGATCTCCTAGGAACATGTGCTACTGCTACCCTGGTTGTTCAACATTAAGGACACCAGTGGTAAATTTATGAGTCCTACGCAGATCTTAGCAATCTGCCAGAACATTTATGAGGGAAGTTACTTATGTGACTCCCAGTGATTGAATGGAAATTTTTGCCAGGGTCAACATCAAACAGCCTTGAAAGCAGGTCACTTAGGTAATTCTGTAGAAAATCGTTTTGGCTCGATCTAGGATAACAATGATTGATCATGCACAGCGGAATAATAAAAACACAATCAAAGTTATAATCAAGGTTTTGCTCTAATAATTAAATGATCCTCTATGGATCTATATCACACACACTAAAGGTGTTTTTCTGTTTTGAGAAACGTCCATAATAACAAAGCCTACTGTTCCTTTTATACACAAGGAACCCTAATACAATAATAAATAAAAGATCAATGCATATCACTACCTAAAATAGCTCATGCATATCCTAACAAACTAATAATAAATATACGGAGTCACTATATCCGTAGAAACAAATCTTCCGCAGGTACCATGTCATCAGTAGAAACCATCTATAGCTTCAGCAGTAACCATCCGTAGGAACCTGTCAGCAGACTCCATCAGTAGGAACTTCTAAAATTCCCAACAATCCTCCCCTAATCTTGAATTTGACTTGGTTAAGTTCAAGATTCTAGTTAGATGAGTAACTTCTAAAGCATGAGGATTGACTTGAACACTTGCAGCAAATTAAAGTAACCAGCAGCAACAAAGACTCTATGTCAATAGCAACCAGTAACCATCTGTGAAGACCAAGATTCTGGTAGCAGCTTGAACCTATCAGCAGCAACCAGAATCAGCAGCAACCAGAATCAGCAGCAACATGAGTAGATTTGATAAGCCTTTACCAAGTAGCTACTCACTTTTGGGCTAGCTAGTCCTTCGGTGGAATTATGACATCACCCTGGTGAACTAGTTACCAGTTCAACACTCAGAACGTGAATCATGGGTGTGTTGAAATACCCTAATGATTTTTGGCAAATCATCACAGCCATAAACGGATTTGAGACGTCTTTACCTGTAGCCGTTTGCTCAGGACTAGCCAATTATTTGGAATTTCACAAGTGAGCATCCATGGTCAATTGAGAACCATTCCAACTCTCAGCAATGAAGCATGGGTGAGTGGAGTACCCTATGGTTTTAAGCAAACCATTACAGCTATCAACGGAATTGATGTGTCTTTACCAAAAACCGTTTGCTTTTGGACTAGCCAACTCTTTGATGGAATGCGTCATCATCATGGTGAGTTGATTACCATATATGGTTTTCCGCAGCCTTTACCACAAGCCATAATCTTGTGGGCTAGCCAACTCTTGTGTCAGTAAGACATGGTGAGCTGAGAACCATATGTGTGGTAATTAACCACTACAAGTACCTGCAAACAAGATAAAACAAAAACTATACTATTTTTTTTTTTTAATTTTTTTTTGTTGATCTAATAAAAGAAAGAAACAAAAAGAAATATGAAATATATAAAATATACCATGAATCAGCAGCAGGAACCAAAGAAAATTGTAGTGCCAACAGAAACACTAAGCCTCCCCTTAGGCGTATGAGGATCCAACAGCTGCAAAAATGGTTAGAATACAAAGAATACAACAATAAGCCTCCCCTTAGGCTTATGTCTCCCCTCAATCAATGCACCTGACAAGGACTATTGTTCTTGGGTACCCAGAATGAACCTTTTCTTTTATTTTTCCAAGAACAACCTGTTGAGGGCTTAACAGTAGTATCCCATCTTGTCCCCCACCCCATATACATTGGGTCATAATAACTAGGCCAAAAACCATTCTGAAAATAAGTACTAGTAGGTCTGTAAAATGGTCTAGCAACATGTCTTTTCCAACCGGCTGGAAAAGGTCTACCAGTAGAAACTGGCTTACCAGCAGGAACTGACTTATCAGCAGGAACTGTCTTATCAGCAGGATTGGGTCTGCTGGTTTTCACATGTGTTGCTTGTGGAACATATGAGGGAATAGCATTAACATTGGTCCACATTGGTCTAGTTCTCTTTTGTTTAGCATACACACCCATTCTCTTCTCATGAAAGTCATAGTCCTTAATGAGATGAGACTTACTACCACACACAAAACAAGATTTCTTTTTCAAAGACTTATTCTTAAGACAACTTTGTTTATTACACACAACCTTATCAGAAACAGAACTAGAAACAAAATTGTGTTTAACAGAAAAAGGAACTGGTTTTGTTTTGGGTTCATTATCAGCTACTTTGGACTTGGGTGAATGAGACTTGTCACTTGAATCACATGAGGCATAGTCAGTGGACTTTAGGTCTGAGGACTTGTCACTTGTAGAACAAGAGACAAAGTCATTAGTTTTGCAACTAAGGTCTGACAAGTCACTTGACTTTTTGCCATAAAGATGGTGTGATCCATCAAAGTCTACAGTGATGGATAGGTCAATGGGCATGTGTTCTCCTCGAATAGGTCCAGGCACAGCATGTAAATTGCCTTCCTTAACATAGTTAGCTAGGCCTGCTGGTGTTGATTTACCTAGGTCATTCCTAGCTTCTAAGCCAACATACTTTTTAAAACCTAAACCTATACTAGAGTTAACAGCCTGACAACCATACAAACTACTAGCCAAATTATCACCTGATATTAACCACTTCTTATGTGTAGCTATTTCAGTATCTAGCTTTTCTTGAAGAACTTGATTATCAGATTCTAACTTAGCTTTCACCTTTTTAGTGTAAATTAACTCATCTTGAGCACATTTTAAGTCCTGTTTTAAACTTCTTATCTCATCCTCATAGGCAACCTGATTTTTCTGAAACCAAACCTTTTGTTTTTCTAAAGTCCTTAAACCATGTTTATATGACTCAAGGTCTTTATAACACTCATTATATTTCGGTTTCAATTCATCATAAGATTCCTTAAGCTCATTATATTTTGCACTACAACCAAAGACACAATTGTGTACCTGAGATGAGATGCCCATGAAAGCAAATTCTTCAGCATAACCTATAGTACAAGCTTCCTTGCTCATCTGCTTGGATTCAGCCTTTCCTCCATACTTTGCTTTGATTGCCTCCCATATAGCACTTGCATCATCCATATAATTGAAAGCTGCTACATGATCAATAGGAACAGATTTAAGCAAAATAGTTCTTGCCTTTGATTCTCTTTGGACAGCCATGTGTTCAGCTGCAGTCATTGGAGGAAGAATAAAGAGATTTCCATCGCGATCACTGCCAGTCCTTTTCGGACTGTTGCCATTTTGGATTACCTTCCAGATATTTATATCATTGTTCGTGATCCAGTGTTCCATTTTCTTAGCCCAAACCTCGTACTCATAATCCATCAAATAAGGAAATATTGCATCATCCTTTTCATTGTCAGATTGTGCCATATTAAAGAAACGGGCAGCAGAAACAAAGTGTAGTCAGCAAGAACAAAATACCGGATCAGTAGGAACCAAACCAGTAGCAATTGATCAGCAGAAACAAAAGCTTATCAGCAGGAATGAAATAGTGTAGCAGCAGAATCAAAAAGATGTGCTTCTGTATTTTGCTAAGCCAAGAGTGAACAACTCCAAACCAAATCCACAAATAGAATTGAAAACAACAACTTATACCCACTGACCTTCGATAATAATAAACAATCAGCATATACCCACTGACCTTCGATAATAATAAACAATCAGCAGGAACAAAAATGTGTCAGCAGCAAACCGTGAGCAGTACTGTAGTAGTATTAACTTTGGAGCAATTGTTATGCCTTTTTCACTTTATGCAGTAGACGACAAGCTCACAGTTCCAATAAATTCATTCATTCACTGACCCACATTTCAATTCGTACAAGGTTATCAATTCACATCGACAATCAGATCTAGAACCCAATTAAATATTCCTTAACCAGTCGCTATCTTACAACCAAAATACAAGCACACGTTGACCAATGAAATATAGTGACCCAATTAAATATTCAGCCAATCGAATATACCCACAATCGATTATATCAGCAGTAGCAGCTACGTCCCCAAATCTTTAATTGGGACAAGGTTGTCATGAACATAATCCTTTAATATTCAATCGGTCCAATCAAATAGCACACAACTTATCAAAAGTCAATTGAAGTGCGAGGAATCAACAATTAAAATTGAGAATTGAAAGTACCATGTGTTGAACACGACAAACCGATCACCTTTAATATCACCAACCACTTTCAAAGCTATTATTTAATTCTTGTGCAAATCACTTTCAAAGCTATTATTTAAAACCACATCACTTTGCACTCACCGATTAATATATTCATAACCACCACTGACCAATTAATTTCAATTAATGAAACAATAATAGTATCTTCAACAATTATTGACCCATAAAGCTTGACCAATTTATATGCAATAATTGACCCACGAATTAATTTAATTGCTACATCAGCATATACGAAACCCAAAAGAAAAAGATTCAACCGAATCGTACCTTTTTATTTGTCATTCGATTCTGCTATTCTATAAAAACCTTGATAAACCCAAGATATCACGAGCCCCTGGTCTCTGATACCAATTGTAGAAAATCGTTTTGGCTCGATCTAGGATAACAATGATTGATCATGCACAGCGGAATAATAAGAACACAATCAAAGTTATAATCAAGGTTTTGCTCTAATAATTAAATGATCCTCTATGGATCTATATCACACACACTAAAGGTGTTTTTCTGTTTTGAGAAACGTCCATAATAACAAAGCCTACTGTTCCTTTTATACACAAGGAACCCTAATACAATAATAAATAAAAGATCAATGCATATCACTACCTAAAATAGCTCATGCATATCCTAACAAACTAATAATAAATATACGGAGTCACTATATCCGTAGAAACAAATCTTCCGCAGGTACCATGTCATCAGTAGAAACCATCTATAGCTTCAGCAGTAACCATCCGTAGGAACCTGTCAGCAGACTCCATCAGTAGGAACTTCTAAAATTCCCAACAAATTCCTTGTGGATTACGCTTAATGATCGTGGCGGTTTCAAAACGGACTACAGTCGTGGAGTGATCTCTAGCGACTCACCTAATCGTTATTCTACTTCGTAGATCTTGTAAGCCCTTCCGAGGGTATCCGATTTAGGAACGACCTTGGTAAGGCTTAGAGAAAGTTTTTACACTATGCTGTTAACAATCTCTAAGTCCGAACCTGTAAGCACCGGACGTTTTATTGCTAACTGTCTTATGCAGGAATTTTTCTAGCAATTGTAGCTGATTGACAAAGAGATGTCGATATAATCACCTCATGCTCACACCCTCCACCTTGCAATCAGAGATGTCATGATTATCATTACACCTTCACATAATGCTTCCGCTGCTCTAACACGGAATTTCATAATCACAATGGTGTGAGCATGCCGGTCCACTGATCACTACCTCGCAAAGACACACAAGTACAAAGAGAATTGCACAAAGACTACAAAAGATGAAAATCATGATGAATGTACAATGATCACACTCATTATTGAAACATTCATCAAGGGATCACTGCTCAAAGTACAAAGTTTTCTCAGGAAGGATAACAAACTACGAGCTAGGAAATTCATGTTATGGAATGCTGGTATTCATATTGTAATTTCCGGGGTGACCTCCCTTAGGGGGAGATTGTTAGGAATATGAATATTCGTATGAAATACTCGGTCATCCCGAGCATCTGTTAAAGCATTATGTTAGCTCGTAGACGTATTAGTAGTAGTTAGTTAATATAATTGTAAATAGTATTCATGGAGTGGGTCGGGTCTTTACCCACTGTCAGCTCACTCCACAGCCCGTTTCATGGGGCATGATTATGTAAGTATAAATACCCTTTCCCACTCAAGGGAAAGGGTTGGAACTTCTCATTAATCTAATATTCACATCTTCACTTTCTCTGTCTAGAAGTCTCCCACTTTCTCTCTCTAACTATCTTGAATTCGAACCATCACACAAGAACCATACATGTTATGATTTAGAGTATCCTACAATACTCGTTAGAGATGAAAAATAAATTTGAAAAACAAGTTCCAATTAAAATTTTATGAATTCATATTCTCACTTTATGAATATAAATTTAACATATTTTGTTGCAATACCAGAACACAATACACCAACACTTCAGTGGAATAAAGAAATTTTGAGATAAACTCAATATAGATTTGAAGTTCAACAAAAAATAACAAGTGACAATAAATTCATTTTTTACTAAACAATCTTAGGATTTTGAAGTGTATCTCTCACGTCTCACACACACAAATATATACATATACATGGAATTTTTAGTAATTATTAATTTATAGTATTGTTGGGACTAATATATATACACTGGGGTTTCAAAAAAATTATTATCATATTATTTTATCGATTGGGTCCAAATTTGTACTGGTCCCAAGTTGGGACTGGATAAATTATTAATTTTATCGAGGTTATTAATTTATGCAGTATTAATTTATAAAGGTTTTACTGTATGTATGGTTCGACTATTATGAATGGAGAACAAGAAACATTAAAGTCTTACATTATGCAGGAAAATAATAATGCCTAATTTAACTATTCTCCGTATTACAATGTATAGTAAATTCATGATTACATTAATACAATGTATAGTAAATTCAAAATTACATTAATACAATGTATAAATCATAATACGTAATGCTATATACGTAATATGATATGGTGACATGCATATATATATATATATATATATATATATATATATATATATATATATATATATATATATATATATATATATATATATATATATATATATATATATATATATATATAGTTAACGAATATATAAAGCTTAAGATCCCATACTCCGTTCCTCAGATACCTTTCATTTCTTTATCTGGTGGTATGAGCTTTCACAAGTTATGGTTTTTGGTCGTGGTGGTGGCTGTCGTTTTTGTCACAGCCGAAGTTGTTGATCCATACGATCAACCCTTGCATAGAATGCCTATTGATTTACTCGAGGATGATGTTGATCCTACCACTCCACAACAAGTAATCTATTAGCACTACTTTTATTATAAATGTCTCTCTTTTGTCTGTGTTTCTTGCGCTGTGTTTTCGTAAAGAAAGCTAGCAATTTGAAAGGAAATGTAAAAACAAGATGCAATATTTTGTGTACTTCTGTTAATTCTGGGAATAGAAATAAAACTTAAGGCTAATGGCATCAAAATGTATCATAGTTGTCAATTATTCCTTTTATATGTATCGAACTATTTTTTTTCCTATTATGTGTACTAAACTTGCTTTTTTGAGCATTTTTGTGTACTTTATGACCATTTTGCCCCTCATTTTGTTAACTTAGGAGGGGCAAAATGGTCATAAAGTACACAGAAATGCCCAAAAAATCAAGTGTAGTACACATAATAACAAAAAAATAATAATAATAATAAAAAAAATAGTTTGATACATATAAAAGGAAATCATGACAACTATAATACATTTAGAGACCATTAGCCCTAAAACTTACGATGTTTATTTTGTGTACTTTTTCGGGGAAGATTTTGACTAAAAAAAGTAATAATAATATAGTGTTAGCTTTATGATATTCTATTCTCTAAATTATGAGAGATGATTTTCACATTTTCCCAATTGATTGGGATATTCCAATTTAGTGTGTTTGAACATTTATACCCTCATATGGTGACAATGTAAGGATAACTGTGAGGGTATAAATGTCTAAACACACTAAATTAGAGTGTCCCAATAATTTTATTGAATGTGCAAATCATCTCCCCTACTTGAGAGAATTTAATTAACATATACGGTACTTATTAATGCACTCAAGAAAAACTACAACTCAGCTATAAAATCTCAAACTAATAAATATATTGATAATAAAAAGGAGAACATTATNATTCACATAAAGATCAACCAAAGCTCTATTCATAAAACTAAGTTTTGAAAACAAACTCAAAAGCACACATATATAATTGATCATATTGATTATATATTGTTCTCATAATAAACTCTAATTGAAGATTTTGAAAGAAACATTTTATAAAATGAAAAAGCTTAAGATCCCATACTCCGTTCCTCAGATACCTTTCATTTAACGAATATATAAAGCTTAAGATCCCATACTCCGTTCCTCAGATACCTTTCATTTCTTTATCTGGTGGTATGAGCTTTCACAAGTTATGGTTTTTGGTCGTGGTGGTGGCTGTCGTTTTTGTCACAGCCGAAGTTGCTGATGCATACGAGCAACCCTTGCATAGAATGCCTATTGATTTACTCGAGGATGATGTTGATCCTACCACTCCACAACAAGTAATCTATTAGCACTACTTTTATTATCAATGTCTCTCTTTTGTCTGTGTTTCTTGCGCTGTTTTTTTCGTAAAGAAAGCTAGCAATTTGAAAGGAAATGTAAAAACAAGATGCAATATTTTGTGTACTTCTGTTAATTCTGGGAATAGAAATAAAACTTAAGGCTAATGGCATCAAAATGTATCATAGTTGTCAATTATTCCTTTTATATGTATCGAACTATTTTTTTTCCTATTATGGGTACTAAACTTGCTTTTTTGAGCATTTTTGTGTACTTTATGACCATTTTGCCCCTCATTTTGTTAAATTAGGAGGGGCAAAATGGTCATAAAGTACACAGAAATGCCCAAAAAATCAAGTGTAGTACACATAATAACAAAATAATAATAATAATAAAAAAAAAAATAGTTTGATACATATAAAAGGAAATCATGACAACTATAATACATGTAGAGACCATTAGCCCTAAAACTTACGATGTTTATTTTGTGTACTTTTTCGGGGAAGATTTTGACTAAAAAAAGTAATAATAATATAGTGTTAGCTTTATGATATTCTATTCTCTAAATTATTATGGGAGATGATTTGCACACTTTCCCAATTGATTGGGATATTCCAATTTAGTGTGTTTGAACATTTATACCCTCATATGGTGACAATGTAAGGATAACTGTGAGGGTATAAATGTCTAAACACACTAAATTAGAGTGTCCCAATAATTTTATTGAATGTGCAAATCATCTCCCCTACTTGAGAGAATTTAATTAACATATACAGTACTTATTAATGCACTCAAGAAACACTACAACTCAGCTATAAAATCTCAAACTAATAAATATATTGATAATAAAAAGGAGAACATCATATGTACATATTTTCTACGAAATGTTTTTTGTTACATTTAGGCTGCAAGAACCATATAGAAACAAAACTTATATGAGTTCAAGTTCAAGTGCTCAACAATATAATTAGTCGAGCCACAACCTATCCAAGCTTCTTTTACTTGAGAACGTTGTAACGAGTTGTACTTTGAACAGGTTCATATATCGTTGGTTGGGAAAGATAGAATGCGAATCTCATGGATTACCATCAGCCCTACGTTGCCAATGGTATACTTTGGTACATCCAGAGGGAAATATGAAGATTCGGCTACTGGAACCACTACTAGTTACCAATACAAAAATTATTATACTTCTGGTAGTATACATGAAGTAGTAATAGGACCATTAACCCATAATACGGTATATTACTACTCTTTCGGCAACTCATCTATGGAATACGAGCTTGAAACTCCTCCGGCCAAATTTCCTATCAAATTTGCTATTTCAGGTTACAAAAGTTCTCTGTTATGTTGTCATTTCTAGAGCTAAAACGACCAACGATAAATACAAACAGCGCTGTTTGTTGTAGTGTAGCACAACTAGTTGTATTGTAGTTTAGGTATGGTCATTTTATCTGTAGAATAAGCAAGTTGGTATATTTACTTATTTATTATTTATTATTTATTATATGCATAAAAAAACAGGTGGTCTTGGACAAACTGATTGGACCAAATCCAACCTCGAACATATCTCACAATCCCACTCTGATGTGTTTATATTACCTGGTGATTTGTCATATGCTGATACGATACAGCCATTATGGGACTCGTTCGGGCGCCTGGTGGAGCCACTAGCCAGCCGACGGCCATGGATGGTGATACCAGGTGATCGTGACGTTGAGAAAACCCCTGACACAGCCCCATTTACCGCCTACAACGCCAGGTGGCACATGCCTTATGAAAATAGCAGCTCTTCTTCCAACTTGTACTACTCATTTGAGGTCTCAAAAGTTCACGTAATCATGTTGAGTTCCTATACTGACTTTGCTCCGGGATCTGACCAGTACAACTGGTTAGAGTATGATCTTTTCAAGGTTAACAGGAACAAAACACCATGGCTCATCGTGGTTATGCATGCTCCATGGTATAGTACTAACTATGCTCATAAAGGTGAGAAAGAATCGGTTGGCATGAGGAAATCTATGGAGGGATTACTTTACAAAGCTCGTGTCGATATGGTTTTTGCCGGGCACGTTGATGCATATGAGCGTTTTGTAAGTCACTTTGTAAATCCAAATCCGAAATTCTTTATTATTAATCACACCACAAAGAGACTAAAATAATGTAATTTGTTTTGGCAGAATCGAGTTTACAACCACAAAGAGACTAATTGTGCCCCGGTGCATATCACAATTGGGGGTGGAGGCAACCTCGAAGGCCTTGATCACAAGTGAGTTGACTCTATCAAACAACTCTCTCTTTTCCATATCACGAATTTGAACATTTACAAATATGAAAACTACTTTATAGGTTCGTGGAACCCCAACCAAATATATCAGCATTTAGGGAAGCAAGTTTTGGGCACGGGGAATTTCTGGTGGGCAGTGAAAGTTATGCGATTTGGTCATGGCATAGAAATAATGAAGATGAACATGTTCAATCTGATTCGCTTTGGATCAGCAGCCTCGCTTCTGATCCACTTTGTAATTAGCTGGAAATATGAACTTGCAATATGTGTTATTTATCAATATCTAAGCTCCTAAATGGATATTGCTTCAAATACAACAGTTATGTCATTTATCATAGTTACGAAGTAATAGAAAATTAATCGTGCTTCACAATTATAAGAACCTTAAACTTCAAAAGTTGTATTTTCCCAAATAACAATGGTATGTCAAAGTGATATTGACAAAGTTCAGGACTTGCTAGCTTGAAATTAAGCCGAAAAATGTTCTTTAAGCTAATTTTTACCAAGTAAAAGTGCTTTTAGGATAGTCACTCATCCCGTCAGCATAAGGAAACATGTGGCCAGCATCTTTGAGCTCGTGATAGTTTATCCATGGAAGTTGTTGGCCTATATAGTGTTGCAGTGCTGCAGGCACAAGTATATCTTGATCACCCTGCCACACATGGACGGATCCTTCGTTGTTTGGAAAAGGGTTCTCGATATCTATCGGATCAAATTCCCACGCACCGAATCCAATATTCAAGTCACGCTGGATAGATTCAAATTCTCCTTGTTGTCTTACTTTGTCCCTTTCATAACACACGAAAAGAGTAAGATTAGATCTACCCTTTTATAATCAGTTGTGTTACTGCATAACGGGTCAAACCAGGTTGGGAATCGTCCTAACGTGTATTTTTGACTGACTTCTAGGTAAAGAAGTACAATGACTAAAAATGTAATTGACACACTAAACTTAATTAACATTTGTATAAAAAAAAAGACTAAGGTGATATTTTCAGGTAACAACTGTATTGACCCTAACCAAAAATAACCAAATTTACCTGTTACAGACCAACCACCCGGTTTGATCCCATACCAAAATATAGCTACCGGACGCTTCTCTGCCATCACGTAAATATGGCACAAGTTTTCTGCTTGGGGAGAAAGACATCAGGGCTTATGATGCGATAAAAGAGTGAGGAGGAAACCAAGTTGAGGTGTTCACTCAGTTAGGTCAATGATGGGAAGGTGGTGAATAACCATAGGCTCCATTTATCGCGAACAAACTGCTTCGAATATTCTTGTGAAGATAAGTTTGACGGAAAATTAGGCCACCAGTAATTAACAACTGGAGCGATAAGAGTTGCTCCTGGTAGCCTGTTTTCGTTGAATATATACAATTATAATCAGATCACAAAAGGTCAAAAGAACGGGTAGCTTTTCTACTGACACTGACAGAATCTGATTCAAAACACTTTTTAGTGCCTATAACCTCCTAAACTGGGTTTTTTTTGTTAAATTCCATTTGTCCTGTTTTGGCATCAAACACATGAGCCATTAAAAGATGACTATATGTCCGTTGGGCCATTTTGTAACCTGCATTCTTCACATTTTTCTGTAGAACCTAACATTATATACAAAGATAACATTTATATGCGTAATATAGAAACCATCTTTGAAATCCGATTTTTAAGGAGCTGCTGGCTACACATTGACACAAGCGGTACACAAAATCATCTCTTAATGACTTATACATACAATACAATGACTAAAAACGAGACATTCAAATCACTAGAGTAAGTGATACTGTAGAATATGTATTTACACAAGTACCTGTGAGGAATGTACTTAAGAATCGGCCAATGTACTTAAGAATCAGCCAAACTGCTTGCCCGCCCATAGAAAAACCGACCACATAAAATTTGGATCCAAGCCCCTAGTGATCCGCAAGTCCTCCGGTATCCAAAGCCAAACTCATCAGAGTTCTGACCCTGTTCTGACTTTGACAGGTAACGGATCCACGGTACCACTAAATTTAGTGGTGCCGGCATCTGCTAGATCAGCTTCTCCAGATTTTATAAACTTAACTTGTTTAGTTTCACTATTAGATGCTTTGTTTGGGTCAAATCCTAAACCCGCTCCAGCATTTCCATTAACCAAAACGTTCTCAAGCATGTCATTAAGTACCTGAGTCCCTTTTTCAAACTTAAAGATTTTAATGGCATTTTCCTTGAGTTTATCATTTTCTATTTGAAGATCTATACATGACTTACACCAACATCTGTTTGCTTGTTTTTCTCAAGTCTTTTTAGTTGATCTTTTAATTCTAAGACTTGTGTTTTTCAAGTTCATGCAAGGTTACCTTTAGTGTTTTGTTTCTAGTTAAGATTTTAGTACTTACCTCACATAATTTATTATATTCTTCATATAGCATATTATCATCTATTGACGAATTATCATCACTATAATAAGAAGAGTCGGAATGTACCTCATTTGACGCTTGAGCCATAAGACATGTTTCGTCATTGGGCTTCTCCTCTTCTTCTTCACCGCTATCACTCCAAGAACCTCCTACAAAGGCTCTTTGGTTGTTTGATCTTGGTGGTTTAGGACATTCTCCAATGAGATGATTAGGATCACCACATCTAAAACACTTCCTATCACTCTTTCCTTTCTTGTCATCTTGATTCTTAGAGGATGACTTCTTTTCGTTACGAGCAAATCTAACTCTCCTTCTAAGAAACTTCTTAAAGTTTCTAACCGCTAGTGCATACTCTTCGTCATCACTATCGACGTATGAACTTTCCTTATCACTACACTCCTTCTTGGCTTTTAGTTCTAAAGATTTTACTCTCTCACTTTTGCCTTTGACTATGTTGGAGTCTTTCTTAATTATCATTTCATGAACCTTCAAGTTTCCTATAATTTCATCAAGTGATAATATCGCCAAATTCTTAGATTCTTCAATGGCAGTGACCTTCGCTCTCCATTTGGGATGTAGAGCCCTAAGAAACTTCCTAACATAGTTCTTGCTAGAGTAACCTTCATCAAGAGCTTTAAGACTAGTAATAATTGTGTTAAATCAAGCAAATGCACTATCTATGGTTTCATCTTTCGGAATGGAAAATTGTTCATATTGTTGAACAAGAAAATCAATCTTGTTCTAATTGACTTGATTATTACCTTGATGAGTGACTAATAAAGTTTTCCAAATTTCTTTTGCTATATTACACATAAAAATTCTTTCAAACTCCTTTTTCGGCAAAGCGTTGTAAATTACCATTTTAGCCTCATCATTTTTGGCTAATATTCTTTTAAGACTATCACTTTGTTGATCATATGGAACAATATGATCCTTTTTAGTAATTGGATCTTTTTCAATAGGTTTAAAGTCACCATCAATAATAACATGCCAAAGATCAATGTATTTTAATATCACATACGTTTCGAATCTTGTTTTCTAATAAATAAAACAATCGGTTTCAAAAAGTGGTGGTCTTTGCATAGATTGTCCTTCTTGATATTTGTCGAAAGCCATTGATTGATTCAAGTTTTAAAATACAGTTTACTTTAAAATCTTGCCTGACCTGGCTCTGATACCAATTGTGGGAAACTAGAAGGGGGGGGGGGGTTGAATAGTTTACCGACTTGTTTTCTTTAGTTATAAAAATTTACTTTGATAAAATTTAGATTCGATTGTCAATGAAATCAATCAACACCAATATGAACACAACACTATACTAACTCAAGCAAGCAATAAATAAGTAAAGAGAAGAGATGGAAGGATCAAACCAAGACAATGAGATTGATAGTGGTTGTTCGGTCATGAAGCTCTTCTTCGCCCTACTCCACTCCCCGAGTACCACACTCGAGAGTTCTAAGCACTATATCAACAAAGCTCCTTTCAGGCGGAGAAAACCGTACAACGTCGCTTACAATATTTTCCGACACTAAGCTAAATGTCGAGTACTAACCTATATGGAAAATGTCGAGTACTAAGCTAGATGTCGAATAATAAAATGACGAATATATATGCAAAGTGTATATGCGTAAAAAAAATAAATAAATAAAATAAAAAACTTGATTTTTTTAATAAAAACGCGAATTAAAAAAAATAGTGATTTAAAGAAAAAAAACGTGAATTAAGAAAAACGAAAAATAATTAAAAAAAAATAATAAATAAGAAAGTCAAAAAGACCAGAAAAAAAACATGGAGTTAGGTTGCAATATTAAATCTTAGGTTAATCCCCACAATTAGATCAAAATAGATGGATGATGCAGATTTCTCCCTTAGTATGCAACAAAAACTTAGTATATAAAATAACTCACCTCATAGTATGTATAGTAAATTCAAAATAAGTAATGCTATATACGTAGATTTGACTATTATAGTAAATTCATAATACAATGTAAAATGTATAGTAAACGATGCCTGATTTAACTATCCTCCGTAATACAATGTATAGTATGTATTGGGAAAACATTAATACAATGTATAGTAAATTCAAAATACGTAATGCTATATATACACGTAATAATGTACTGTAATATGATATGGTGACATGTATATATAGTTCGTAACATTTTAACTTATATTGTGTATAAGATGTAGTATATATTAAGTGTATTGCTACTAGAGAAAAAATAATAATAACATGAAAACATAAAAAATGTAGAAATAATACCGTAAACAATTTGATTGTCAGACTCAAAACACAAACAAGGAAAATGTTGAGGCCTGTGATGCTCACAGTTTCCTTAAGACAGATTCGTCCTCTCCACGGTGCTTGAGAATCGTGAACGTCTATCTCCTAATATACAACAACAACGGATAACTCCGTTAGCACAAACGGGTTATCAAGGCGAACCAAAACCGTGCTTCCCCTTTATTACAAACCGGATACACAAGAAATATTAATGATAACAAAAAGGAGAGGAGTGATGAGTCGTGTTTTGTTTTGGTGTATCTAGAAAAATGAGAAAAACTCGCATTTATAGGGGGAGAAGAACAAGAAAACGGTCACATTATTAATCACACTAATGACTCATGAATTCAAATAAAATCATAAATTAATTTTATCCTTAATTCACATTAGTATGTTTGATGACACAATCAATTGTCATTCAACACTTTGACCATATTTTCCAACATAAGATTTATTTACAAATACATAAAGCTTAAGATCCTCACACTCCATTGATCCTCATATACATTTCATTTCTTTATCTGGTTTTGGTATGAGCTTTCACGAGTTATGGTTTTTGGTCGCGGTGGTGGCTGTCGTTTTTGTCACAGCTGAAGTTGCTGATGCATACGAGCGACCCTTGCATAGAATGCCTCTTGATGTATCACTCACGGATGATGCTGATCCTGCCACTCCACAACAAGTAATCAATTAATTAGCACTACTTTTATTATAAATGTCTCTTTTGGCTGTGTTCTTGCGCTGTGTTAAGTGTTAAATCAAGCAAATGCACTATCTATGGTTTCATCTTTCGGAATGGAAAATTGTTCATATTGTTGAACAAGAAAATCAATCTTGTTCTAATTGACTTGATTATTACCTTGATGAGTGACTAATAAAGTTTTCCAAATTTCTTTTGCTATATTACACATAAAAATTCTTTCAAACTCCTTTTTCGGCAAAGCGTTGTAAATTACCATTTTAGCCTCATCATTTTTGGCTAATTTTCTTTTTAAGACTATCACTTTGTTGATCATATGGAACAATATGATCCTTTTTAGTAATTGGATCTTTTTCAATAGGTTTAAAGTCACCATCAATAATAACATGCCAAAGATCAATGTATTTTAATATCACATACGTTTCGAATCTTGTTTTCCAATAAATAAAACAATCGGTTTCAAAAAGTGGTGGTGTTTGCATAGATTGCCCTTCTTGATATTTGTCGAAATCCATTGATTGATTCATGTTTTAAAATACAGTTTACTTTAAAATCTTGCCTGACCTGGCTTTGATACCAATTGTGGGAAACTAGAGGGGGGGGGGTTGAATAGTTTACCGACTTGTTTTCTTTAGTTATAAAAATTTACTTTGATAAAATTTAGATTCGATTGTCAATGAAATCAATCAACACCAATATGAACACAACACTATACTAACACAAGCAAGCAATAAATAAGTAAAGAGAAGAGATGGAAGGATCAAACCAAGACAATGAGATTGATAGTGGTTGTTCGGTCATGAAGCTCTTCTTCGCCCTACTCCACTCCCCGAGTACCACACTCGAGAGTTCTAAGCACTATATCAACAAAGCTCCTTTCAGGCGGAGAAAACCGTACAACGTCGCTTACGTTATTTTCCGACACTAAGCTAAATGTCGAGTACTAACCTATATGGAAAATGTCGAGTACTAAGCTAGATGTCGAGTAATAAAACGACGAATATATATGGAAAGTGTATATGCGTAAAAATAAATAAATAAATAAATAAATAAAATAAAAAACTTGATTTTTTTTAATAAAAACGCGAATTAAAAAAAAATAGTGATTTAAAGAAAAAAACGTGAATTAAGAAAAACGAAAAATAATTAAAAAAAATAATAAATAAGAAAGTCAAAAAGACCAGAAAAAAAACATGGAGTTAGGTTGCAATATTAAATCTTAGGTTAATCCCCACTATTAGATCAAAATAGATGGATGATGCAGATTTCTCCCTTAGTATGCAACAAAAACTTAGTATATAAAATAACTCACCTCATAGTATGTATAGTAAATTCAAAATAAGTAATGCTATATACGTAGATTTGACTATTATAGTAAATTCATAATACAATGTAAAATGTATAGTAAACGATGCCTAATTTAACTATCCTTCGTAATACAATGTATAGTATGCATTGGGAAAACATTAATACAATGTATAGTAAATTCAAAATACGTATGCAATATATATACGTAATAATGTACTGTAATATGATATGGTGACATGTATATATAGTTCGTAACATTTTAACTTATATTGTGTATAAGATGTAGTATATATTAAGTGTATTGCTACTGGAGAAAAAATAATAATAACATGAAAAGATAAAAAATGTAGAAATAATACCGTAAACAATTTGATTGTCGAGACTCAAAAACACAAACAAGGAAAATGTTGAGGCCTGTGATGCTCACAGTTTCCTTAAGACAGATTCGTCCTCTCCACGGTGCTTGAGAATTGTGAACGACTATCTCCTACTATACAACAACAACGGATAACTCCGTTAGCACAAACGGGTTATCAAGGCGAACCAAAACCGTGCTTCCCCTTTATTACAAACCGGATACACAAGAAATATTAATGATAACAAAAAGGAGAGGAGTGATGAGTCGTGTTTTATTTTGGTGTATCTAGAAAAATGAGAAAAACTCGCATTTATAAGGGGAGAAGAACAAGAAAACGGTCACATTATTAATCACACTAATGACTCATGAATTCAAATAAAATCATAAATTAATTTTATCCTTAATTCACATTAGTATGTTTGATGACACAATCAATTGTCATTCAACACTTTGACCATATTTTCCAACATAAGATTTATTTACAAATATATAAAGCTTAAGATCCTCACACTCCATTGATCCTCATATACCTTTCATTTCTTTATTTGGTTTTGGTATGAGCTTTCACGAGTTATGGTTTTTGGTCGCGGTGGTGGCTGTCGTTTTTGTCACAGCTGAAGTTGCTGATGCATACGAGCGACCCTTGCATAGAATGCCTCTTGATGTATCACTCACGGATGATGCTGATCCTGCCACTCCACAACAAGTAATCAATTAATTAGCATTACTTTTATTATAAATGTCTCTTTTGGCTGTGTTCTTGCGCTGTTTTTTCGTAAATAAAATAAAATAAAATAAAAATAAAAATAAAAACAAAAACCTAGCAATCTGAAAGGAAATGTAAAAACAAAATGCAATATTTTGTGTACTTCTGTTAATTATGGGAATAGAAATAAAACTTAACTACGTTGTTATTTTTGTGAACTTTTTCAGGAAGATTTTGATTTAAAACATACATATATATATATATATATATATATATATATATATATATATATATATATATATATATATATATATATATATATATATATATACAGAGAGAGAGAGAGAGAGAGAGA
>LBNU01009534.1:0-19472 GCA_014162995.1 Artemisia annua
CCATTACATATTATGCATGCAATGATCAATGAACACAGTACAACTTTAAGAGCAGCAGAGAGAAAATAAAAATGATAAAAAACGAAAATGGAAAATGGAGATGCGGGGAATCGAACCCCGTGCCTCTCGCATGCGAAGCGAGCGCTCTACCATATGAGCTACATCCCCATACTCGTTTTAATAATCACAAAACATTCTAATATAATAATCGATAAACTAAACATTTATACAATTGATAAATTCATCATGCATCCATGCATGCATGATGCTTGTAAGTAATAGTTTATTACTCCCTCCGTCCCAAAATTTAAGTCCAGTTTGACTTTTTGAATCCAACTTTGACCTTAAATATTTTTCTTTGTGTTACGTAATACTTGATGCAAAATATATAAATGGATTGGGTTTTAAATATATTTTCATATGATATAATTTTATCAATTATTATATAATAAAAATAAAAATATTTATGGTTAAAGTTGCATTTAAAAAGTCAACCTGGATTTAAATTTTGGGATGGAGGTAGTGGAAAAAATAATTTATGTGATAACTAGAAACCATGAACAAGTTACTCAAGGCTTGATATAGTTGCTATGCCATAAGTTTAACGGTAATTTTATTAAACTCGAAAGATGTTGAAAAAAGGATTACGTCTTGATATCACAAGAAGAATTTCGATCACAAATCTAATCAAACTACCAAAAGTATGATCACTTGTTACGACTATATAAGTCTAAAACATATATAGGAATAACACAAAAGTATTATTTCTGTGTGTCACTTGTTACGACTATATAAGTCTAAAACATACCTACATTAATTCCTACTACTAGCTTTCATTCATTCGGAGCAACTTTCTGTGTGTCACTTGTTACGACTATATAAGTCTAAAACATATATAGGAATAACACAAAAGTATTATTTTCGTTTCATAACAAGTGACACACAGAAAGTTGCTCCGAATGAATGAAAGCTAGTAGTAGGAGGAATTAATGTAGGTATAGTTTGACATCGCAAGTTACTTCATTTTTAAAGCAAAAAGAACAATGAACGAGATGGAAAAAAATAAAATAAATAAAAAGGTGGGCCAAGACCACAGTGTATGGTGTTGGTGCTGCCGTGGTTTGCTTGCCTCGTGTCTTGTTCTAAAAAGTCACCCAGGTTTTCAGTTTCATTCTTATCTCATTTTTTCTAGGCAATTATAAAAATAAACTTAAAATTAACACTAGCAAAATAACTACTCCGTAGTAATAGATCGACATGATTGTGACACTACTAACCTCCAGGACCATAAAAACTAACAGGTGCTATGTGCTCTTTGTTTATTAAAAGGTTCTGAATTTGAATTTGACTTTTACATTTAATTTGAATTTAAAGCGGAAATATCTGAATCAAAATAAAATAATATTGTTTGTTTCTTTTTAAAAACGCCTGAATATTTGTTAGTTCAACTATAGACATTAGGATGCTTGTTCAATGTCTGGTCTGTTTAGATGTTTTTACCTCTATCTGTCTCTGAACAAAAAATAAAAAACAAATATATTTAAAACCTAAAAGCTCTAACTGACTAAGATCTTTGGTCTATTAAGATGTCGTTAAGACTTTTTTAAAGAAAACAAACACCACCTTACTCTAGGACCAAACATGAAAGCTAGAAAGTGGAATCACACTAACAAAAGTAAACTCCGGCCTCTAAACCCGACCTAACACAGTATCACTAAAGGCATTCATCCAATATAAGGTATGAGAACGATTAACAAATGGCCACCATCATGACACTTTAGATGTAACCCGCAGAAGTCTTAAAACAAACAACTCTTGTCACACAATCTGACCCCCAAGTGGTGACGCTACAAAAAGAAGAATGATTGATCGAAGAATATCTTGAGATGTATGACCGCCACAAACAAGCAACCTTGATCCAACAACTGATCTTGACCCTTTGACTCTCTTGACCTGCCTGTCACCTCGAATAAATGATCCTGACGTTTTGCTCCAACAACTGATGTCAACCCTCTTCCCGAGTACTTCCTTCTTTTAAACAACGAGCGGATGCTTTGGGTCGTTTAAGCATTAGTGCTATGATGAAATGAACATCAGCCATACCCCAATTATCATACGGCACAACGACCGATGTATTTGACGATTACCTGCAAATGGTGAACACCGTCCACGTAAATATTCACAAAACTTCACTAAATGGATATATACTTTAGATGTAGAATAAGTTTTAAGAATGCCTGATTTAAATGATATCCAACATATATATGCATTGCACGTAGAAAAATATTGGCTCCCGGGAATGCTCGGGAGCATTGATAGTATGCATTGGGAATGGAAAAAAAGTCTGAAGACAATACACATGAAATTCAAAAGGTGTAATCATAAATACGTGACTCTAACGCTTGAAGCCGTTGCGTCATATGATTTGTAGATTTAGCATGCATTTTTTGGTGTTGTGGAGGCGAATAACGACCTCAATGTTCTATATACTTCGCCGTTATGTGATGACCTTCTTGTCGATATAGCTCCGAAAGCTCCATTTGTAGTAAATGGAAAAACATACAAAAAATGTTCTATTTAGCGGATGAAATTTATCCTCAATGGTCTAAGTTTGTCAAATCATTTTCTATTGCAAGTGAAGAAAAAGCAATGAAGTTTAAAATAGTTCAAGAAAGTGCAAAAAAATATATTAAAAACAAAGCTTTCGAAGTCCTACAAGGTCGTTGTGGAATTCTACAACAACCCGCACGTGCTTACCAAGTCAACGCGCTACAAAGAATCATATTGTTGCATGATATTACATAACATGATATTGAAAAATTAAGAATTCGTAATTATTGAATTTAACGAATTTCTCTACAACGAATATCCAACGTACTTGGATCGAACGATGCGAGATACATCGAAGGAAAAACAAAGAATTTCGGGAAAGAAGAATCCACAATGACCTTAGACAAGATACCGTGAAGCATTTATGTACCTTTTTATGTCTTTTTTTATTAATAAAATGTTAATTTTTAGTTTAATATATTTTTATTTGAATAACTGGAAAAAATACCAGAATGTACTGAGTTATAAGTTCTTGTGTTATAGAAAAAAATGTTAAAATGACAACACTTTTTCCTATGTCACCAGCCTTATAACACGAGGGCGTCAATTAGGTGCTACAACAATACTTCTCATTAGTCAAAGTGCTACTAATATAATGCTATAGAGTTACAATAGTATAAAAAGATAAGAAAAAAATCAAACGTTAAAAACAAGAAGCATGTTAAGAAATACAATGAAGAAAAACAAAGCATATTAAAAAAAATAATAATAAAAAAAAAATCCAATGACCTGATTCACACGCCGGAGTTGGTTCGTAGTGTCAACCCCTTACGCTCTGACTAATGTAGCGTGTTCTCTCTATATTATTTCAGGTCACAACGGGCTTTTAAAATATCCAATCTACTATCAACGTAATATCTATTTTGTGCTTTTAATTAAAATATCCAATCTACTATCAACGTAAGATCTAATTGAGGAGGCAAACTATTGTATCAAGTGATACATATTGATATTAAATAAAAGGGATAATTACCAATAATATAGTATACTTGACACATTTTGTTATTCTGTGTTGCGTTAAATTTTCCGGGTTATTCTGTGTAAAATTCTATTTTTTTCGGGTTAATGTGTGTGAATTCTGACCTCCCCAACTTCGTAATCCAACAATGTACCACCCTACCCATCCCAACCCTCCCTACGCATATCGCCAAACTAACTAAGTTCAGAATAGTGACAGACTTAACTCCATTTGCCAACATTCATATTAAATAACAAAAACCCGTCTCAAAACCACGAACCATAACATTCCAAGTGACAATATTTTTAACAAGCATTTCATCAAACAGTTTATGAGCATTACTAAATTTACCACATTTTATATAAAAACTTAAGAGATTATTTCGTAATGATAATATGTTATTGTAACCTAGTTTAAGTATAGGCGAATGTATTTGTTTTCCATGAATTTAAAACCCTTGTTAGGTGAGATTTTTAAAGTATTAGAAGAGTTTAAAAGATTAATGTTGTAACTAACTTGGGTAAGGTTGGCCAGGTTTTGTTTTAAGAAGCATTTAAGTATTGTCATCAGGACAACGATGTCACTTTTGACACCTTGAAGACTGAAACGAAGTGCATTGTTTTTAATCCACCGATCTCGTGCTCGATCATTGTTTTGATGACTCCATTGTTTGGGTTTCTAATTGTTGTTTCTTTGTTTTGAAAGAAAATGAAGTCCGTAAATTTTTGAGAATGGGGGTTGGGATGTGGCACTATAATCTCAGGTGTCATCAAAGGTGTAATAAAAAGATAGTTATAGGTGTCATCAAAGGTTGTAATAAAAAGAATGGTTAAACCGTCAACCTGCTGGGCAGGTCAAAACTTACACACAATAATCCGAAAAAAATTGAATTTTAAATAGAATAATACGAAAAATTTAACGCTACATAGAATAACAAATTGTATCAAGTATAATGCATTTTTGGGTAATTAGCCCTAAATAAAATGTCCTATACTTTTACTTATTATTCTAAATTTTATGTGTCAATCATTCCCATGTTATTTTATTTTCGCTTCATTCTTGGTGGTGTCTCATCAAGAATTATATTATCTCTTCGGCCATGTACGATGAACTCACTTTTTCCAACAATATTAGACGATTAACATGTGACAACAGTACTTCACATACATGATGAACATTCAGGGACGGACTCAGGATTTTTGAGAGGGTGTTGCACAATTTTTTTTTATGACCATGAGTACTAAAGTTGCTAGATAAATAATTTATTAGGTAAAATTGGATTTGCACGAGCCCAAAAAAGACACATTTTATAAAAATTTACACTTCATGATCTAAAATTGGGTGTGGCTCGTGCCACACCCGGCTCCCATGTGGGTCTCATACACGTTTGAATCAATAAATATAAAAGGAACGAATTTGATTGGGCCACTAAACGTATAAATAGTTAAAGAGTTTATATTTACAATACAATTGTTTGATACAGTTTTAGAATATCTCAATCAATATGAGAGTGTACAAATGATCCCCGCACAAATAATATCTACACATACGTCATACGTGCGGCAATTAGGTGATCCAATCATTTTGTAATTTGATTTCTCTTTCTTCTTTTACACCTTTCATATTTAGTTAACAAATTATTATGTGAAATAATTTTATATATATATTTTTTTAGTTATTGTATTGCTCTAAATAGAAAAATTATGCAAACAATCTTTAAATTCACCAATCAAAGAGATTTTCAAGTAGTTGACCTAATGACATGTAACAATCTAAACCAATCATTCAACTTGAAACAATTTCGACCTCAAAGTTTACATATTCGATCCCACTTGACTCGATTCTATAAAACATTTTACGATTACACCCTTACAATTAGGACCATTTCAAGATGCTAGAAAAGTATATCCTTTCTTTTATTCTTCAATAATATTCGCACCCCCTGAATCGCAATAGAATCCTTGGGCGCCAGCCACTATCATCTATTGAAAAAATTCATACTAATATAAATACATGCACATAACTTGTTATTTATTCATCATATCATAAACTTAACCAAATAGAGCAAGAAACATTATTCGTTACATCAAACATGTCAGCAATGGTGAATATATGGCTTCGTGAGCTAACGAAGCTTAGAGAAAAAATTCAGCTAGAGAAAACCGCGATGAAAAAGGCTAATCATTTGTTCTTTAAATCAATATCAACTCAACAACATGAAGAAGAAGAAGAATATGTCGCGAAATCGGCTTCTTCTGTCGTGCCAGTAACTGCGGAGAAACGGGTTTCTGAAGAGACGATTTTTATGCTTATGGATCGATTTGCACCTTCTTAGTTACTTTGAGATATGTCTCAAATGTGTATGAAAGGTTCATCTTTTTGTTTTAATGTTAATAGTTGCTGTAGAGCGTATAATTGTGTGTTTTGACGTTAATAATAAAATTATATCTTATATTTATAGTAGGAACAAAAAAATAACTTAAGGTGTGCTTCTAGATGTAGATAATAGAGACCGTTAAGCTTACAAAGTTAGAAAACTTCTATCATTTTATATCCAACTCCAACCAACCCGGCTATCAAGATGTATATCCCTTATACCAATAAAAGTATCGAGAAGAAGATTATACACCAATTGACTAATCAATAAAATTAAACTTACGTGGTTTCACACTTTCAATAGTACATAGCTTAAATCATTTAAAATTGTAGCTCATTTGGTTAACTTTGCATTAATACGTTTAGAATAGGGACAAACACTCTCCCAAGTCGATAAGTCATTATGAGCATTATTTCGGCCTTTTTTCACATGTATTGTCTTTGGGCGAGAGTATAAACTAGATAGCATTGTCAGTTCGATAAGTCATTATGAGCATCATTTCGACATTCTTTTCACATGTATTATCTTTGGGCGAGAGTATAAGCTAATTGGCATCGTCACTTCAGTTATCAACGTTTTTCTCACTTTTTGGTGTAACTCGTGTTAATACTCTGACAAGCCTGTTACAAAATGTTTAGAATCATGGGCCCTTTAAAATTTATTTATGGCAGGCCTGTTTTCCGAATGAGAAAATTACCAAAATGGTACAAAATACAAGGTAATTTTATTTTCTAGACGTTTTTTCACCTTTTTCCTAAAACGGTCATGCTTAACTACTCGACTGCTCAACTCCACTATTTTTGCGCCACGTGTCCCAAAAGTAGTGGAGTTGAGCAGTCCCACTAACTGCTCGACTGCTCAACTCCACTACTGTTGAGACACATGGCGCAAAAGTAGTGGAGTTGAGCAGTCGAGCAGTTGAGCATGACCGTTTTAGGAAAAAGATGTCAAAAGTGACTAGAAAATGGAACCCATTTGTACTTTTGTAGCATTTTGGTAATTTTCTCTTTCCGAATACCCGTGTCCCAAAACTCCCTATGGACTATTTTAACTAAACGTGTAGCTCATAATCATATTCTTATAATCGAAAAGAAAAAATATGTCTTTTCCAAAATAGGTTATTACTCCGTATAAACGAGCTTTCAACCAAGTCATTTTGTGAATAGAACAATTACTGGTCGACCACTTTTGCATAGAAGAGAATAGTTCAATAGAAACCAATGACTTTTAACCGGGATCTTATGTGGTTTTGCGTGGCGTTAGGCAATATCAACAAAGAGATCCTATTGCACTGGTAAATTGAAGAGAAATTGCATATAAACTTGAATTATATGACTCAAATATGTTTAATATTATACGTATTTATATGTAAAACTAACAAAAATGTGCCCCATTTTAAGTGGAGTCCCTGTGCGACAACACCTATTGCAAACCCCTCCGAGACCTCTCTGCTTTTAACATCATGGATGGCCACCAGAACGATATTTCGAATATTGCATCTAGAAAATGACAAAGAGTTTCAAAGTTTTTAAAATTATAGCTTACTTTAAGCTTGTCCGACTAATGTTGTTGGTAAATGATCCTAACGAAAAGAATTGAAGTTTTACTCGTATGAATTAGTAGGTAGCATTACTATTGTTACCTAATTATGCCATAAAAAGCAGATGAAAAACTTGGTATAAGTAACTATAAAGGAAATCTAACTTATTATCTATGATTTGGTTTAATATACATGTGATTTAACAATATGATAGTTCAAATACTAAACAAATGTACTAAAATTGACATAAGTATTTGTGTATATAAATCAAAGACTTTCACCATTTTTTGAAATGAAAACATACATTCATTGTTTCCAACTATATATCACATAATATATTTAAATTATAGATTATAGTATTTCGTTTATTAAACTTCTATAATTACATGTCATTGAGATTAAGTGTGGCAAATTCACATGTGATTTTATGTGTTTTATTCAACTTTGACGATTTACCTACTACTAATACGCAATTCGAATATAATGTGTTTTATATTGTTAGAAAACTATGAGTGCCTAGTTTTTAGATTTTTTTATTTTTTATTTTATTTTTTATTTATTTATTTTTTTGAACATCTAGTTTCCAGATTAAAAATAGTGAAACTTTTATAATTTTGTAGAAAAAGTTATGTTCTTTTTACTACATGTTTAAATGTTTGAATACTGAATAAATGAAATTGGTGTTGAATCGTATAATTTGAATTTCTCATGCAAGTTTAAACAAAGAAAAAAAAAGGTGAAAATATTGTAAAAAAAGTCTGTCGAAAATATATCAATGCACCTGTATATAGAATGCTAATTAAATGTTCGTCACGATGGTGTAATTTTTTCGCTTAACGATTAACGATTTAACAGATATTATTTTATCAATAAAAAAAGTTGAAAGTGACTTTGTTATCTATCTAATCTATAATACATATAAAGTATGGATGACTCTCACTTAATTTTAAGACGTATAACTATTAGAGCATAGGGTACAATACTTTAAAACACAAAAAATATTTTTTTAATGCACAATTATAAGTGGTCTAGATTTTTAAATGAATACAAAATACTAAAGCAAAATGTACAATTTACTTTTGCACAATTACATTCATAAATTAATTGGTCAATTAATACAATTAATTCGGTTATTAAAACACTCTTACATAAGAAATACAAATTATCAAGCATATTATACAACAAACTTAAACATAATTTCTGCATTAAATGTCACTAATACAAATAATAAAACATATTATACAAACTAGCAGGGTACCCGCGCGATGCGTCGGCGGCTACCCTGTGACTATATTTTGTGGCGAGCAAATATTGTTCGATTACATTTTTTTTATTTTTTATAACAATTACCATACAAATAAATAATAATTGAAATGAAAATAAATTTAAGCAATAATAGTTATATATCATTTTTTTAGCATTTTCTAGTAAGATTAGCTCTAGATATGTTATACAATAAATTTGTTTTTAAATATTATGTTTTATTTGACCAAAGTGTTCACGTTTCACAAAAATATTTAAAAAGCTTATAAACACAATACCAACACAAGAAAATAATTATCCAAATAAACTAACTACATATTAAAAAAAGACTTGTACAATAAAAATGAATCAGCTTATTATGTTTTCAAATAAATATAAAAAATAACATTATAAATACATTATCAATAATTATAGCCGCAACAAATCATTACTTTTTGCGTGAAAATAAATAGCTCAAGTCATTAATGCATCATCTTCTATTAGTTAATCAATATCACTCTTTGTAACCTTTCGTAACCCATTAAACCAAAAAATTCGGTTATTGCACATCAATCCCATTTCACAGTCCATATTAGTCCAAATTTTCGGATTGTATAGTCCAACTATAATCAAACAAGTTATAAAGCCCATCACTTGATGAAACCATAATTTTTTTTAAGGTTATATAAATGCCTCCATAGCCCTAATCCACCACCTTATTTCATTCACAGTCAAAATACGTCCCTATATCTAAAAAAAAAACATAATCATCTATGTTCTATCCCATTTCACTTCAAAAAAATGAAACACATGTCACACTTCTCCACATACACGCAAATAAAACCACACAGATTCATCTTTATTAACGTATGACCTTCATCGATCTTGTGATTGCAGTGGCGGCGACTCGGTCAGCGCAGGGGCGACCGGTCCGATCGACCGACCACTGTGCCGCGCCTAATGGCTTTATTTTTAAGTACTTGGCTTAGTAGTTTGATTAGCTTGTACATTATGGTTAAATGATTGTATATATTTTGGTGAAAGGGTGAATTAATTAGTATATTAATTATATGTGTTGAATAGATTGTTAACCTTAAAATCATTGTGCTTTACATACTTGTGCTTTGTGTTTTAAATGATTGTAATATTGGGTGTATGGGTGTTTTTAATGCTATTTAATGTATCAATGTAAAGATTTTGGTCTGAATTTCGTTCTGTGCTAATTTGTGTTGTACACCATGCTTTGGTTGTTGTAACTATGAAAATTTCTTGCTTTAAAGTGTTGTAAACCATGCATCATTTTTTGTACATCTAAATTTTTTGGAGAGAGAGTATTTCCTCCATTATAAGTAGTATAGATATTCAAGCCCGAACAGGCAACGGGTCAAAGCTCAAGCCCGAACGGGCACGGGCCAAACGGGCTCGAGCCTGAATGGGCACGGGCTAAACGGACTCATGTTATACGAATCGATTTAAAAAAAAACGACGAAATAAATTCCTTAGTTAAAGAGTTGAAATACATCATATGTAATTTTTTATATCCGTAAATTTAGTGTAAAAAAGAACATAATAAACTAAAATATATGATTCACCAGATTTTATTTCATGTACGTGCTACTATAATAATCGAGGGTTTTGCACAAGTCCTTAATGCAGCCCATGAATTAAATTTTCTTGTGACTGATCCTTGACTTCGGACTTCGGAGGGTACACCATCGTTTCATTAGACAGTTCACATATTGCAATCTTCCTCTATACGGTTTGAGAAAGTAATCGGTTACGGAATCGCTTTTCAATTCACTTATTAATGTCCATCATTCAAAAAATATCCAAAATTAAACTACAATTTTCTCTGTATTTCCTTGATTCAACCACTAACATCATTCAAAAAAAAAAAATCCAAAATTAATCGTTTTTCAATTCACTTATTAATGTCCATTATTAATTTTATTCTAATTATATTTTGGGTTTTGATTTGAATCACATGCTATGCATAATTTCTATGTATTTTTTTTTTTCTTTTTAGTTTTTTCAATTTAATTTTGTGCCTATTTGTTTTGATATGTATGTNTTTTTTTTTTTTTTTTTGATTTGATTAATAATTTATATTGGTTCATTCTACAAATTTGGGGAAGCAAGATAAAAAGGGTATAATAAATCAAGTTTTGAGTAAAGGTGGAGATGTTATGTTTATTTGTTGATCACCTCATGTTCGATAAAATGTAAACCTTATAAATATGTAATTAGCTATGTATGTTGTATAAAAAAACTCGGAGATTGAAATTTTGTTTTCAATTATATTTGCAATACTCTTACATTGAATAGTTCTTTGACTTGTATGTAGCAGGAAATGTCCATGAAGAAGGAATGTGGTACTTGGTTGGTTCAAGTATGTATTTGGCTGGACTCAATAGTCCTTGACGCTAAGGTATGTATATAACTTTAAAGTAATTGGATGAATGTACGTTGGTTACGATTTGTTTTATACATTTTATAAATTTTAAATAGATTTAAGAGGGTTGATACATTTGAATCATGACATTGTTTGAAATGGCACGTTGAGTTGTTCTACTTTAAATTGGTTTTGCAATAATTTCTATATGTTGTGTCGTGTGAGTCGGAAGATGATAAAAATGGTTGTCAATAACTTTGGTTTGAAGCCCTAATGTATGTACTAAGTTCAAACTGGTTGGGGATCCTTAGGTAGATTCAGTCTCTTTTTTGTTCGGATTTGCATTGTACTGATTATCTGAGTATCTCAACCTGTAGTTGTAATCAAGAAGTTGCATATGTATTGATAAACGTATTCAGCCTTGTTATGAAAATGACTAGGGACTATTATGAAATACCTTTTGACAATTTTTGATGGCTTAAGCAAAACTGTAAAGCATAATAATACCTTACCAATTGTGTGCATTGATTATAGTTTACAGCCTTTGTTCGCAATACCAGTGGCAGCTGCAAATGAATTTTTACATGAGCCTTTTTCCATAGCATCAACACAATATGTATGAGAACTAAAAGAAGCATTGACAGCTTTGAGTTCATGTAACAAGATAACCACCTCTTTCTTAAGAATATCATGCATTAGTTAGCAAATTCACATAAAACTATGAAATGAGTAGAGGTTTTGTGTTATCAAATGTGTCAAATAAAGCTAATAGGTGAATTTCTTAAACCTATTGAATGTCACCTTAATCCTTTTTTTTAGCAAAGAACCTCCTTAAATGTTACTCCCTCCGTCTCAAATTAATAGTCCATATTTCTATTTTAGGTTGTCTCAAAAAAATTGTCCACCTTCCCTTTTAAGTAATAAATAGGGAATTGAGTGGAAGAATATTCTAAATGAGTGGTTAAAAATTGTAGTGGACCCACTTTTATTAAACTTTGTAATATTTGTCTCCGGACAATAATTTTGAGACGAATGGAGTATATTTTAGTATTCAGATTGTAAGTGTAATAGTACTGTTTTTGTCATTGTAACAAACAGTTCCCGACCCTGTCCCATTTGACCCGTGCCAAAAAAGCGACCTGTTTCATTTCACCTGAGCACCTATTTTCATCTTGGCACTCGATCTTAAAACAACTGCAACGACACTATTTAAACAAGTAACAATCTAAAGAGGTTACCCAACTATAATCACTGCAAACTTAAAAAATGATTTGATATTTGATTCACAAGCTTTCTTTACTTTTAAGCAAAAGATGGATATTTGTGTACTTCACTGGTGCCCCCACAAAACCTCGATGGCTTCCTGTCACGGTGAATATTACAAAGTACTAACTTATACCAAACAAAGTTCCTTTACTTTGAAATCTACGGAATTACGGTTATTTTGGATTTTTAGCTACAATATTTGAAATCAACATCAGCCTGCGCATCTTTCCAGTGCGGTTCAAATGGGTCGGGTAACTTTCTTATTACCTTAAAGTTAACTTATAATCGAAAGTACTTTATTACAACTGAATGTTAAATGATTTATGTATTCTCCATGTTAGACATGCTTAGGGGGTTGGCAACACACCCCTCACCCCATTTCCCTTCACTCACTTCCACCCAATCCCCTTATGCCACATCATCCCCCCACTTTTCCCTTCCCTCACTCAAATTTTGTTGGCAACACACCCCTCACCCTTCACTCCCCAAACAGCACTCCCCAACGTCTCTTTTACCTTCTCCCTAACGTCTCTTTTTCATTCTCACCGCTCGGTAAACTTTCACTCACGGTGAACACCGCTTGGCTCACCGCAAGGGCGGCGGCGGTGTTCACCGCACGGTAAGCCAAGCCCCGCAAGCTTCCCCGAGAGTGCTGCCAACCCCCTTATGGTTTTCAAGTGCTTTCTCCTCTTTATATACATATCTACCTTTTACTTCTTAAAAATTTAATACGACCTTGTGACTTGTGAGCTGTTTTGACCTATCTTTTTATTTGGGTCCCACGGTGCCACATCACCTTAACTCTACCATTAAAAAACCCCCTTTATCATAACACAAAACAAACTCTTTATTTAGGCCCCATTCACCCCCAATTTTATTTTATTTTTCATTTTTCAAACAAACTAAATTCATTTCATTTAATTAAAATTACAATATGAAACTAAAATACAATACGATACGAAACGAAAAAACATACGAAACTTAAGAAATAAAAAAAAATACATCAAATTACAAAGAAACTACTTATTTTATTGATGTTCTAGATATTGTAGATGTTTTTGCCAAACATGTTCAATAATATTTCTTCTTTGGATTTCCTCCGTTGCATTTCACCTCGTTCGATCCATGTCTGTCGAAAATTTACTTTCGGAAATATACATCTCGCTCATTTCGGATTCAAAAATTTTTGATCTTTCAAGATCATGTTATCCAATATTATGCACGTGTACATGACTTTCCTTAGTTTGTTGACAGTCCACATACGCACCTGTTAGCTTATAATATGCCAACGTCTTTGGAGACACCAAAAGCACTTTTGACGTCTTTTCGAGCACTTTTTTGTTGCCGTTTAAATATGGCATTTTTCTCGAAATTTGCAACCAAAAATGATTGACAAAAGATGACCAATGTGGGTAAATCCCATCAGCTAGATAATACCCTTGTTGAAATATAACACCGTTAACTTCAAACAGAGCCACGGGGCAATGTCATCAAGAAGGTCATCGAATAACGGAGAATTATTCAAAATGGTAAGATCGTTATTTGCACCTGCTACCGCAAAAAATGCATGCTAAATCCATAAATCATATGACACAACTGATTCAAGCACTATAGTTGGGTATTTTTTTATCACCTCATGAAAAATTGCCCGTGCCATTCTTTAGGACAATTAATCTATTCCCAGTGCATACAATCAATGCTTCCAAGCATTCCCAGTAACCCATGAATGTATAAATTGTGAATGTCATTCAAGCCAGGTTTTCTTAAAAACTTAGGCACAAACAATTTGATAACGCACATAGTAAAATTATCTAGACAATCGCGTGCACAATGTTCACTCATTTGTAACTCATCTAAAGCATCAGGGGTTACGCCGTATGCCAATTGGCGTATGACGGATGTGCATTCCATAATAAAACTAAAATCAATAGACCCGTACAATCAGGCCGGACAACAAAGAATTTAAAATGATCATGAAGAGGATGAACATTTTGAATATGTGTTTTAATACCTTTGACCATTTTTAAAAAATAGTTTATAGCTCATACGATATCGATGCCTAAAATAAGTTTCCGGTTATTTTGGGTTATCACCAAAATAGTCGGCCATTAAACGTGCTTCAGCAATATTACGTTCACGGAGGATGTAATTACAGTGGTTTGAACTTTCAGCTTTTTGTTCGTAAAACGATAGCTCATACTGATATTGTTGCATAATCATCTCGAAGTCAGCTATATCATCTTAATCGGACAGACTACCGGAATAGGTTGAATCACTCATGTTTATTTGAAAGAGTAGTTGTGTTGGTAGAGAATTGTGTGAAAGTTGTTGTCAAAATGATGTGTTATTTATAGTGTGAAAATTATCTTTAATTCTAAAAACTATTTGAATTGAAAAAAAAGTTTGAAATAAATTGTATCCATTTTGTGGTTTAACGGCTAGATTTCAAAAAGTAAATTTGTCATTTGTGTTGCACTGCAACGGCGAGCAACCGGCGAGCATACTCGGTGTGGCGACGAAGGAACAGCGAGCGCCGTTTATGCTCCATGTAGGAACGGCGAGCGATACAAGATGTTAATCTCATGTATCTATAGTGTTTTATTATTGTTGAATAACTTATTCCTAACAATAAAGAAAATCTATTCTCTTATCTAAGATGTTAATCTCATGCATCTATAGTGTTTTATATACTTAGGCTTGTGATTTGATTGTTGGGAACCGGGGGAAAAGGTAAATGATGATTTTTTTTTTCTTTTTTTTAAAGGATCAACGGTCTCTAATTAAGATTGCTTTTAATTTCTATAATGAGTAGGCCTGTTAAAAAAGGTGAATGCTAGATCTACAAAAATAATTTCACAAAATTATCCACAAAAAGATATGTCACTCTCTGACGGGCTGAATTAAATAGAAGAGAGAGAAACTGTAGAAAAATAAACCAATCAGCGAGTAACACCTCCTTTTGTGAATGGTCTTGTGGGTTTCTTTTTGTGAATCTAGCATTCCCAGTTAAAAAATTGATATACTATCAACAATAAAAATCCTTGTAACCTAGAGTTGATAAGAATGATATGAGTTAAGCCTAGAGTTGGGTTACTTCAAAGAATACATGCAATGATCACTACTGACTTGTTTTCTTAACTCAACGCCACATCATCATTCAATATATTATCACTCTTTTCATCTTTCACCCCAATAGTCACCACTCTTTTCACATTTCAACTCAATTTATTAATAAATTTAATTAAAAACTAAATTAAAGTTTTATTTATAAGTTAAAAACATTATATTAAAAGTAAAAATCTTGTTAAATATTAAAAACTTAAATTTAATGCGAGTACGTTACAGTACGAGATACGAGACAAGATACTAAAAACACTATTCATGTTTAAAGGTAAGGGGGTGTTTCTTTTTTTCCTTAGCTAAGGATTCATATGGGTCCCACTTCCATATAAGTCTCTTAATTGGGAGGAGATGATAAATTAAGCCTTGTGGATATAAACCATTTAAAGAATTTTTATGGGGTCCATCTAAAAAGTAATAATATTAAATAGAATCCCTTAGCTAAGGGAAAAAAAGAAACACCCCCTAGGTAAGATACAGTATGGGATATGAGACAAGACACTAGAAACACTATTTATAATCCAAAGGCTAGTTAGATACGGAGATGTGAGTATCTTCACAAAATCTCTGTCTATAATACAAAAAGGATAAATTTTTCAAAATTAAGTTAAACTTTTATTCATAATTGAAAACATTGCATTAAAAATAAAAATGGAAACATCATAAATATAAAAAAACTTAAATTAAACTTCACGACAAAGGTGTTCGACTAAATCGACACAAAGCTTTTGATGCGCTTGTTACGATGTGATTTGTCTGATAACTCGTAGTGTTTCTTCTTGGGATCATAGGAGGGCGTCCAGTTAATATGCTTTCTCCAGATACCTAGCGAGAGATATGGCCTTCCCTTTGTATTTTCGAAGCATATTATGTAATATGATGCATGTATACATCATATTCCTTATTCTTTTGAAACGCATTGCTCGTGCGGGATTGGCTAATATAGCCCATTTTTTCTGCAGAACACCAAACACTTGTTCCACATATTTCCATGCCGCTTATTAATGCATTCGCTTATACCGGATTCTGGATATATCCCGTCAACAAGATAATATCACCATGTGTAAGTTACGCCGTTAGCCACAAACAGAACCTTTGGTGCTTTTCCGTCCTTGAGATCTTTGAATAGATCTCAAGGTTGCAATATCCATAAGTCTTGTTACCACTGGTACAAAAAGTTGTATCGGTCACGCCCAAAATGTGTGACGATATGCATATAGTCACACACGTTTTTTTCGTCGTGTGTCACCAAAGGTCCCGCCACCGTAGGTGGCATATGGTCACATTGTTGAGTTCGTGGCCTTTTCCATCGAAAAAGAGTGACCAAAACCCCGAATATGTGTGACAAATTAGGCACAAGTTTTGTTGGATTAGTCATTATCAGTGACCGTAAATACCTTATAGTCACACGAATATTTTTTGAGAGTAACTATTGTTCGTCCTTTGGCCACATAAATATATAACATATGTGACATTTGAGATGAGTCTTTCTAGTAAATGTGTATTTTGTGTGACTATTTCCCGTCCTTTGGCCACATGAATATACAATAAGTGTGACGTTTGTGATGATTTAGTCACACAATGGGTGTTGCTTTTTTGGAGTTAGTCACATACAATTTAAAACAAAGTGGCCAAAAGTGTTAATAAGTGTGACCATATGCTCTTTAAAGTGAACAAATGTGTATTTTGTGTGACTATTGATCATCCAATGGCCACATGAATTTTATGTTTGTGTGGCCTTTTGTAATATTTAGTCACGCAAACCATGTTTGTTTTGGGTATTTAGTCACATACAATTAATCAAACAGTGGCCAAAAGCGTTAATAAGTGTGACCATATGCTGTTTAAAGTGAAGAAATTTGTATTTTGTGTGACTATTGATCATCCAATGGCCACATGAATTTTATGTTTGTGTGGCCTTTTGTAACATTTAGTCACACAACGAATAAAGCAAATAGTGACCAAAACTGTTAATAAGTGTGACTATATACATCTTTTAGTCACATTTAAGAAATAAATATATATTATATCAAAACAAATTCAAATATATTTCAAAACAAATTCAAATACAATAAAATTGTAAATATAAAATTCGTATATAACTCTATACCCTAGGACCTCCTTTTATACACCAAGGAGTCCTAGTCGGCTTACAATACTTTCCTAAGTATCTATAATCTTTTTCATAAACAATTAATACATATCATACAAGCAATACTAACTATATGAAACAACAATACTAACTTATAACTAACAGTTGTAACTAATACACTAGCAGCATTAACTTCGAGCAGTCGTAACTTTGTACTAGCAGTACTAACAGAACTAACAGCAGTACTAACTTTTGTACTAATCTCATCATCTGGATATTCTCCGTCTCTGTTTTAAGTAGAAAAGACAAAAGTTAGAAGCACATACAAATATACAATACACAATTTAGAGATTAGAAAAAATTTACCAAGAGCCGACGGAAAAAGCGGTCTGATGTGTCATCCTGCATTCAAATACTCATTTTGCTGCAGTTGTAGAACAAAACGAGCAGACAGTTTAGTGTTATTAATCATATCTATATGAATTTAACGGGGATTACAAACAGTCACAATGATATGGTTAGAAGTTACAGTATTACGAAATGAAAAAAAACATGAACCAGTCCAGAATAGCACCTAAAACCTACAATGGTACAAAAGGTTAGTAAACCAACTTGGTATACCTTATATTGGAATTCTTTTTCTGCTTCAGAAGATTCAAATGCATTGCCGTCATCCCAGCTGGCAGCAGGATGGTTAGCTACCTGTTCCATTAAACAAGTTAGGACCCTAGAATGCTGACTTGAAGAAGGGGCTTTCTTAGAAGAATTCCCAATTAGACTGAGTTATAACCATAAATTGAGCTTGAAAGTATTATAAACATAGAGCCTGACAAAAACGCCATTAGTTTTACCTGTGAATAATGATCGTCCATTTCTTCCTCTATCTGCTGACGTTACTCATCCTATAAACAGATATTATGAACTGTAAGAAACCAAGGCACTAATAACGCTGCATAATATGAGATCTGCCAACCATGAAACAGTAAAAATATACATGGGTTGGCTTGGTGACTGAGATGGAGAATACCCACGCCTCAATTTAATTCCAGTCCCTCGAAAATGACTGTGCCAGAAAATCCAGATGAGGGAATTTTTAGCCTGGCATCCCATGTATCATCCTCACCCGTGAAAATAGCATGAAGCTCCTGCAAGAAACAAGTAACATGCTTAATGCTAACATTAAAGACGACAAAATTAGATGTACCAAATATAAGTTTAGCATCAAAAACCAACATACCGGGGTAGGCAAGGGTATATAAACTCGGGCAACAAATAATCCAGATGGTTGAAATGTTCTGCAGTGCCAAACCTGGAACGAATAAATGTCAAACACATTAATTACCAAGCAAGCAAATCAGTCACATTTGGTACAAATGAAACAGTTTCACAAACAGCAACCATATTTGAGTTAATTTCCTATATAACAGATGTTATGTTAATATTTTAATAGATCACTTACGCGACTACGATAAGCAAACTCCAACTGTTCAGCAACATCCTCCCGGAGTGGAAACCAATCAAGACTCCCTTTATGAGCAAAACAGTGGCATCTTAGAACACATCGATTGTCTCCATTCCAATAAACAGGAAAACTATGTCGTCTTAATAAGTCTACCTGCAACGATTACCACCATACGAATTTATAATAAAAAACATGTTTTAGGCTAGTTTTAATTAATCCACGAAAATCAATATAAATAATTTTATATTCGATTACACATTTAAGAAAATATAAATTAAATATTTGTTTGAGCATACCCATTATCAGAGTAGGATAGGTGAGATGAGGGTGATGGTGGCTCGACTGTGATGGTGGTGGATGTGGTGGTTATCTCGAACCAAACAACACCGAAGCAAACAAACTCTCCCATACAG
>LBNU01009534.1:21061-33116 GCA_014162995.1 Artemisia annua
TTTTCAAATGTTGAATGTTAAGTTAGTTTATGAAATCTTTATTTTGTGTTGGTTTTACAAGCATTAACATTAAACTTCAAACATAACAAACATAACATAATTGATAAATAAACATTAAACTTCAAACATATATAACAAACATGACATAATTGATAAAGAAACATTACATAAGTTTATTTTACTAAAAAAAGAACTTCAACACATAACAAAATTGATAAAAAAATATTCAAATTCATAAAAATACTTCTAAAGTGCTTTAACAAATGGGTGCTTGTTAAAAACCTTCAGCTTTGCTTCAGCAATCTTCTTCTTCAATTCTAAAAGCTCGAGAACGTCAGACTTTTGCAGCTTCTTCAAATACTCCAAACACTTGAACATCTGCATCGAGGGACGACGCACAAGTTCCATTTCAGCCATGTACTTGTTCCTTTGATTAACAATATCAAGCAACTCTTCATATGCCTGTGTCAGATCTTTCGCATACTTCATATCACACTGTGTCTCCCTATCAAAATAAACAGTCATTTGGTATGGTAACTCATGTGAGTTAGCAGCCGTTTCTAGTTCCTTAAGAAGCACAAATTGAGACATTCTTACACCTTTTGATAAAACTTTTGATTTAGTGGTTTTGTTAATGGATGAATGAAGAAGTTACTTGGGTTAAATCATATAAATAGGCGGGGTAATTACATATGAAACTGTGTTTTAGGCGTGTTTGGGTAATAAATGCTAAACGTTTGGGTTACCAACATACACATCCCAAATTAAATTGCCTAGTTTTTTTTTGCTTCCATTAGATTAGATAAAAGGTTATGCAACCATTGACACTAGTAAATATTACATAACAGGTAGATGAACATTATAACAAGTACATATTGTTATAATCAATAAAAAGTTGAATCGATTTTTCATCTATTTACTAAGCTTGATTTATGCCTAGCAACATTAATTTATGCCTAGCAGCATTAAGTTATGCACAGCAGCATTAATTTCTGAGTTACTAGCATTCACCCAAATTCCAATCCAAACAGCTTTTTCTTTGCCTTTCCTGCAAAATGTTAGTCTAGAAACAAAGAAAACACAAGCCATAACATATGAACAATGATCACAACATCTAACACCTCAAAATTAGATAAGTTATCAGTAATGTGTGACCATATGTATTGGTCACATATAATACCCTTATAATGTGACCATATGTAAAGCCTATAGTCACATGATCGTGCTTCAATTAAATGTGACTATACACAATTAGGATTTGGCAAGCAAACACGCATTAAACTTTAGACACACATATTAACTTACGTGACCATATGTGTCGAATTTTCGTTACACTTAATCATGTTTGTATGGTTTTGTGTGACCATATATGACATTTAGTCACACTCTTCAAGTGTGTGACATATATATTTGTCACTCTTAAATGCATTTCGTGACTAACGCTTCAAACTAAATTTTTAGTTGTCACACATTTCAAATTCATATGTGGCTAACTATTCAGCAAAGAATAGCAGTCACGTTTATATAATGTGTGACAAACTTGACTATATAATTTAGCCACATACAAAAGTACTTCGTGTGACCATATATCTTTTTTGGTCACACTGCTCAATTGTGTGACATATATTTGTCACATATGTATATCTATAGTGTGACTAATGTTTCGAGCTGATTTGTATCGGTCACACGTCCCGAATTAAAAGTGACTAAAATGTCGAAAAATATTTACCAGTTACCCTCTAGTCACATATATACACAAATGCGTGACAAATATTTTACGAAATGGTCACACAAGTCGGATCAAGTGTGGCTGTTTATTTAAGGCTGGTACATTTAGTCACATAAAAATGTCACCGTGTGACAGTTCAAAAACGACCATGTGTGACGAAAGGTCATTTTTGGCCTAGTGTATGCAACAGCTTCCTGCAAAATGAATGGTTTCGGACCATGATAACGTCTATAATATTGCCCTTTATATGCGTTCGGACAACTAAACCACTCCTGATCGGTGCAATCAAGGATTTCTAACATTCCAGAAAATCTGTGATTTGGTTCGTGAAACACGTATAGATTTTCAGCATCGTGTAACTAGGTTTTCGCAAATACTGTGCTCCAAAAATTTCCATAATAGAATGACAAAAATTATCAAGAGCTTGACGAGAATTGTGGAGATGCACTTCGTCAATGTCAAAATGACTTCTCTTCCGGTACAATCGTTATTATCATGAAATTATGCATAATGATTTGTTACTTCTTCAACTATGCTTGTTAATAGTTCTCGACTCATTCAGAACCTCTTTCAGAAATGATATGCATTGTACACCGGACACACACTAAAATAGGCGGAGACTAAAAGATCATGAGCACCGTAATGATCTCTATTTATGACCTTTCTTGTCAGTCGCGCACATTGTCATCTATTCTTAATAAACAACGCTTTTCTAAAATATTTCAAGTCCCTACTCGTAACTTCTTCTTCTTCTGAAGAGTAGAAGAACGTTCCGAAAATCATTTGAATAATGAAGAATGATAAGTATTTTGTTTGAGTTGTGTGTAAATTGAGTAATTATATGCACTCACTTATTGATCTTGTCGTAATACTAAAGTTCACAAATATATTACAATTCTCAAGCTATAATATCAAAGAGAAATCATTACGTCATTTACAGTTAAGCAATAAAAAAACATCCTTATGGAAAGTTGGTGATCGATCTTCATCACCATCTAGTTCTTCAATCTTCCATCACATTTAACGCCAATATTTTGTGATCGTCATCATATAAATCTAACAAAACTCAAAACTTGACATATGTTGACTAATCAACGTGCCTTGAACTATCATACAATGCGAGCTTGCTTGTCGAATATCTCATACACGCACTTGTCTCGGATGAGCTGCAAAGTTCTGGTTGTTCTAATACGCGCCAAAGGTTGACCGAATTATCCAAGCTACCACTATAAACAACCCAATCTCGATCACTACCATCCTCGTCGTCTTCATCCAATTGTTCTTGGACCGCTAAACACTTAACAGGTCCAGTATGTCCATTTAGAACCGATAAAAATGTATGAACACCACTACCTTCACTTCTCCATACACAAATACTCTTATCCGCCGAGCCACTTAGCAACAACTTCCCAGCCGTTGCTAGACAAAGCACCGCGAGCTTGTGTCCCCTCAAAACTCCAACATTGGACAAAGTTTGCTTCTCACGTTCCCAAAAACTAACCAAACCATCCGAGGTACCAGCATAAACTGTACCTTCGTTATTGACCACGACAGCAGTCACAGAACTGTCCTGATCTAAAAGTGTGTAGATAAAAATGTGTTTTGTAGTTTTCCCGACTAATTCCCTTCTCCATACCTTAACCGTACCATCAGCGGACCCAGTAAAAACCAAACCATCAAAAACAACAACCGAATTTATAGCATCTTCATGCGCATGTACCGATTCCAAACATTTGGAATCCGACAAGCACCATACTTTCATAGATTTATCCCATGAACCCGAATATAACAAACCATTTTCTTCATCTAAACTCATGCATGCAACTGCGTCGTAATGTTTTATCCAAGGAACATTACGACGTCTTCTTACTTCAATGTAATTATTTGGATTCATTGAGCTTTTGATATAATCTTTCGTAGTTGGTAAATTACCAACACGTTTATAATGTTTTTTCCTGTAATTCAAATACTTCCAAACACGAATTTTCCCATCCTCGTGACCAGTAAATATCCGGTCACCAGAACAAACAATAGCTTTTACTAAACCACTGCTCGATTTAAACCCCGAATATTCCATTAAATTCTTCCAAACCCTAATGTTCTTCGAATCTGAACCGGTGTATAGTAAATCACCCGATGAAGCTAATGAATAAATATGACCCTCTTCGCGTACTAACGAGCCCATCAAGCCAATGTTCGTATCGTTATAATTATTGTATGGAAAAGACCACGGTGATTTAGTATAAGGTGAGGATATTTGGTTTAACGGCGACATGAAATGATTTCTAGGAGATGAGTTTGTCGACATGTCGGGACTTAACGTTGAAGAGTTGCTATGTCGTTTATCGAATGAATTTTCTTGCGTGGTGATGAAGATATTTGGTTCCGAGTTATGAAGAAGTACCGAGAGTTTTTGTCTCCGGGGTGGTGGGTTTTTGTTGCATGGAAAAGTTGCGCTTTTATTCATTTGTTTCGTCATTTTTTAATAAAATGAAAGGTGTGATTGTGTGTGTTAATTTTTGAATGAACGTTACGAATGAATGTTAATATCTAATGTAAAAGAAGTCGCATTTATAAAGGGATTTTGGGATGAAAGTATAGTGGGTTGGATAAAAGTTGGTTCACGATTGGTGTGACATGCTGTATTTTGGCATCACTCTTTCACATTTTATTCAAGTGTTACATTGTCATTTATCACATTACTATTCTTCTCACATTTCATTCATAATGGTTACGATTTTCATCACATTTCAACCAATTATTTAACAAATTTAATTAAAAACTAAATTTAATAACTTAAAAATATTACATTTATAATTAGAAATTTAAACGTATGAAATTAAAACGTAAACTAATATTCTAAATTTCACTTCGCCTTGATCTCCTCCTTCATCTGCTGCTCTTTTGAGAGCTCGTCCAGTCAAGTGCTCAGTAGATATATATAGAAGAGCTCGTCTTTTTGTCGTTGTTCATATTTTTCGTTGGCCAACATTTGTTACTTTATTTCAATATTCTTTTGTTGCGTTTCCATCTCCCTCTTTTTGAGCTCTAAAAGTGCAGCACAATCTTCTTTCGTTATTGACAGAAACGCGCGTTTTCTTTTACATATTCGCTGACCATCAGCACTGTCTTCTTTATTTACTGTGGATATCGTGAGTTTCTATATTATTGTGGAGGTATGAATGGTGGGTTTTGGTATTGTTGGTTTCCGAAAACAATCGATGGACTCGAAAGCTTATTTGTGGAGTAGGACCAAGACGGAAATTTTAATTGAGTGTTTCGGCATTTATTGTCGACCTTTGGGATTTTAGTTTTGGGAGTGTTTTGTTAAGAAATTTTTGTAAATAATTAGAGAATGAGAAGTTGTGTTTAAAAATGTTGAAGTTTGAGGGTTTATAGGGATAAAATGGTAAGTGTAAACTTTTCTTTTTTTTTTTTCTTTTTTTCTTTTTTTCTTTTTTTTTTTTATTTTTATTATTATTTTTTTTTTGAAAAAATATCCGTTGGTGGGATGAGGGAGAGGGACAAAATTGCACGTTGTCCAAGTGGTTACCATTGTTATTGTTCGTCCCATTTTTTTCCTTGCTGTCACGAGTGAGATTGGCTTGCCAATGATGAGTCCTCACACCCATTGCATGTAGTCTTATTTATGTATCAAGATATTTTTCATAACGTGGTTGCTAGATATGCAAGATTAGTTGACTAATTTAGCTAAAGATAGAGTTCATTATTTAGGAATTACTTTTTGTCTGTACCTTTGTTAAAAATGTTTTTGATTTATTGATTGTTTAAGAATTATTTTCTCTTTGGAATTTTGCTTTCTCATATGAAGACAAAAGGGGAAAAAGATAATTAGCACATGAGCCAACGGATTTGCTATACTTGTGGACAAAAGGGGAAAAACCGCTAATGGGTCATTAGACAAGATTGATATCTTTCATCTTAACATTATATTCCTTCCGTCTCAAAATTATTGTCATGAAAGAGAAATTATAAAGTTTAATAAAAATAGGACCACTATAAATCTCAACCACTCAAAGAGAATATATTCCTGTAATATATTCTCTAGTTTTTACTTAAAATGAAAAGTGGACAATTATTTTGAGACATACTAAAAAGGAAATGTGGACAATAATTTTGAGACAGAGGGAGTATTAGCTTCCTTTTTCTCTTCTCACTCCTTCTCACTTTTTACCCTCAATAGACGTCATTCGCTCACCTTTTAAAATACTCACTTTTATACAAACATAGCTCACTAAATATTTCTCACATACTCACAAACAAAATAATAAATTATAAAAACACAAAATGGGCCCACTTTGCACGATTCCACATTCGGTGAGTTCTTCACCTTTAGTTGCCTGGTTTGATGGTTCTCACACGCCACCCGAACCTTTTCCATTAAGCCTACTCCCAAATTTGGATAAGCAGCGGAATAGAAATTTGGGGAGTTACCTATTAGTTTCACAGTCTAAATAATAGAAAACGACCTCTATATTGAGACGCTTTAAAAATAAAATACCATTCAATAATATTTAAGGAAATTCAGAGTTTTACAACATTAAAAGGTCCCAAAACATCAGTACATAAACATAAATTGTTCAAAAGATATCGAATGGTTTATAATAAAAACAAGTCTTCATTTATGCAAAAGACTCGAATATGCTTCCCACCTGCTATCGCCTTAAGGACCTGAGATAAAACATGCAAAAAAGGTCAACACAAAGTGTAGCAACCACTAACTCCCTACTAGCTTTCCATAGGTTAGCAAAGCCTTACTAACTTAACATAGACCCTCACTAAGCACAATCTAGGTTAGAAAAGCCTATAGCTATTTCCTGAGTAAAATTGTTGCTTTGCTATACCACTATTGACTATATAACCTCTAGACAAGCTTACGTATCCACCTATGCCAACCACTACTATATTTACTTGATGCAAACATCCCGGTATTTCAAGTCTAGGTTATAAACATAATTTTACTAAGTAAACTATCACACTAGTACTCTATACTCATTAAAAAACCCTAATTGCACCTATGTGTTTACGGTTAACTTTAAAACCCTAATTGCTTATCTGAACTAGCTTGAAAGTGCTCAAGGCTTAGGTATGAGTTACAATAGCAACTTTAGGTTATATTAGACTCCTTAGATCATAGTACAACTCCCTAGAACTCAGGTACAAGTCCCATAAGCACAAAATCCTAACTAGGTTATAACTTCCCGGAAACTAGGTTAAGCTTTTCCAAATCTTTAACATAAGCTACCACCACTTAGTACAAGCCTCCTAGGACTTAATATTAGTCACTAAACACTCATAGGACCCTAAATTAGGCACCAAACCCTAGGCTAAACTCTAAACTGTCACTAGGCAAAACTAGGTTAAAACTAAACTTAACTTATACAAAACCTAAACCTAAGCTACCTAGCACCTCAAGCAACCTACCTAGAACCTTCCTTGAACCTAGCATGCACCCTAGCACCTCCCTAGCAAGCAATCAAAGAGGTGGATCACCTCCTTGTCACCACCTAGCTCGTTAGAACCACCATAGCCACAACCGACCTAGGGCAGCCCCTAACTAGTTGTAGCTCGCCTCAGTCACCCTCTAGGTCTTCCACAACATCACCTAGCCTTGCTTACTCGGCCTCCCCCCTCCTCAACACCTCCTACCCCTTTTTCTTGCTCGCTACTCTTGCGTACCCTATAAATACCCCACGAACCCACACCATTTCATTCCACACCTCCCCTCTCTTCTTTACCTATACATTTCTGTAGTCTAAGACCCTTAGAACCCATAGAAGTCGAGTAGCGAAGCCCTTGATCCTTGTCGAGTTGTGTTTTGGCCGAGTAAAACCTAAAACCCTCGTTACACCTCCCACGACCTAGGTAAGCCTTAGCTCTTGTTCTAATAGCCTTAGTACTGATATAGGACTCCTAGGATATGCCTTAGAACCCCTAGAGTAGCCTTGAACCTTTTCATTTAGAAGTTTTCATTTAGAAACCCTAATTTTAGATAAATACATGTTTATGTGCTAAATTGCCTTATTATGTGATATAATCTGAATTATGAGACTTAGTTAAGTATATATTAACTAAACATAAGCTAGGAAACTTAATTATCTCATTAGAATACAATTTGCATGGAAAAAGGACAAGTTATGCCATAGTTTTCATGCATAAGGGTATATACTGTAAATTTCTAAAAATATGAAGTCTATGGACTGTTTTTGACATTTTTTAGAAGTTATAAGTATAAGGACTCTTTTTGCAAAGTTCTAAAACCCTAGGATAGAAAGTAAAATAAGTTATAAACTTAAAAGGACTAGTTTTGCAAATATTGTTAAGTTAACGGTATAAAAGGGTAAATATTGAAAGTTAGTATAGTTTAAGGATCATTTTTTCCATTTCTATAAAATATATAAGTATAGGGACTAAATGTGCAAAAGTTAGAAAGTTATATGCTTAAATGTTATAAGTTTATAAGTTTAGGGTAGAAAGTGTAAATATGTAAACTTGAAGGGTATAAACGGACTATTTTCATATAAGTGAAAAACCTATTTTAAGTTAGAAGCATAACACAATACTAGGGAGCTTCATGTGAGGGGTATCATGTGGATATTTCGTTTTGACGAGTTTGCTGGGTTTATGATTTAAAGTGCCCTGGCTCCTCAAATGATTATTGCATGACCTCTGAATTATGATGGCCCGAACGGTGTTATGTTATAACTAAATCTAAAAACAACATAACTCAATAATAGGGAACTGCGTGTGAGGAGTTATATACTTCTGAATTATGATGGCCCGAATGGTATTATGTTGATAACATAATACAATAGTAGGGAGCTTCATGTGAGGAGTTATACTTCTTGATTATGATGGCTCGAACGGTGTTATGTTATATATAAAAACCTTAAGAGTAATTAGTTGAGAAAACCTAAACTAAGATTTGACATACACACACACCTACACTACCCTCAGGATACGTGAGTGAGCTGTTTAAACCCTACTTTACTTACCTTAAGACCCAGGTGAGTTTTCATAGCCTCACTTTTAAATGCTTTACAACCCTGTGAGGGGGATACATGCTTTAAACCGAATACAAGTCTTTTTCTTTGGTTGTTGCACGAGTAAACTATCTGCCACTTATTGGAGTTTGACAACTCCCGTTGATACTACCTCTTACTGGAGGGTATCAATAAGTACTATATTTGAACCCTTTCTGAAGGATTAACTTTGGAAAAGTTATCCTTCCGGTCCCCTCATGGTTGGTCTGCAGACCCCATGACCCGGACTGTTAACGTGTGGTTCATGAGCTTAGTGCAATATACCTACTATCACTAAGTTTTCCACACATAGGGTTTAAGCTGACCCTGTGGAACTTGTATTCACACTATATCTACTTAAACCTATGACTCTCACTCAACCTTAGTGTTGGATCGTTATACTCTGACCAAACTATTATATAGCTTGTTAAGGGTTTAGTAGCCTTGGATAAATCCTAATCTATTAACAATGAAACACTGAATTACTCTATTAAGTATGCGGAATTACTTAACAAAGCTAAGAAGAATTAACCAAACTTTGATTATATTAACACCTTAAATCTGCTTGTAGAATGCAGACTATTACAACTCTAACTTATCTAAATCGTATTCGTAAAACTCTCTTATCTCTAATGCCAACCTAGGGATCCTTTTATAGGCACAAGGAAAACCCTAGTCGGTTTACATAACTTGAACGACAAGTATACAATCCCTAACTATAGAATATTCTAGATTACATAATATTCTAATTCTAAGAATATATTCAGTCTTTATCTTCANGCACAATTGTATAGCACTGTAATAAGAGCTTTGAAAGATTTAGCATCGAAGAGGCCAATTCCGTCATATTTGAAGAATGAAGTTGTTGGTTCTTAATCACCAACATGAAGACCAAGTGTGGTGCCCATAATGACGTCCTCTAATGGCACACACTTGTTACATGATCCAATTCTCGTATTTTGAAACTTGGACTTTGGATGAACGGCAAGTGCTAGCAACTCGGTTATAGGCTAAGACTATTTGTTTCTTTTTCATTTTACACCATTATTGTGAATCTCATGTCTTATCCTACCCTTTAGTTGTGAATCATGCTTAGGTGAGGGATTTGAGCAGTCATTGGTGTCTTGCCATGCGTTCCGGTCATGTACCATTGCCTTTGTCGCCCTTGCCATAGTATGTTAGTAACAACGCTACACCCAAATAGTCTTATATGTGTTCACCCAATATTGCCTTTAAGAATTGTTTTGACCTTAGCTCTAGTGGTAGAGATTTGTGTGACTGCCAAGCCTATGATAGAATACATTCTATGACTGTGCGTTGAGTGATCACCCCAAAATTAACATTTAGATTAGGAGAGAGATGTGAGTGTTTATTCCAATTTTGTGTCGTGTTCGGCTTTGATAAATTCTAGCATAGGAAGTTTTTAAATTCAAATTCTCCAGTTTCTTGGGGAATATCTTTTTGAGAATCATTCTAATAAGGTCTACTTGAGGGCAAGTAGAGTTCAAGTGGGGGGATATTTGATAACATCAAATTTACCCCCAATCTAAGTGTTAATTTCCCCCTTAAAATGCTCATCTTTTCTACTTATATGAAGAATATATACTCTTATTTCTTCCTATTTTGGTTTCAGGGTAAAGATGAGTAAAAGAACGAACTTAAGCGGAAATGGAAGGACTTTGGAGCAAATACGTGGAAATTATGGATTCTGCACTAACTACGGCGTAGAGGTTCATCTACCTACGCCGTAGCAAGGCTTCACGAAGACTACGCCGTAGAAGCTCTCCTACCTACGGCGTAATAAATAATTTATGAAGACTACGGCGTAACCCCACAACTGGCTACGGCGTAGAAGTCCACTAAAGAACACTACGGAGTAGGCAACTATCCAAGCTACGATGTAGGAGCTCATTTGAGGCAGTAAAGAACTAACGAGGCCAAGGAAGAAGCTTGATGGATCGTTATACTCTGACCAAACTATTTTATATAGCTTGTTAAGGGCTTAGCAGTCTTGGATAAATCCTAAACTACTAACAATGAAACACTGAATTACTCTGTTTAAGTATGCGGAATTTACTTAACAAAGCTAAGAAGAATAACAAACTTCAACGATTATATTAACACCTTGAATCTGCTTATCGAATACAGACTCACAAACAACCCTAATATCTCTAATATCGAACTTTAGCTTATCACTAAAATCGTATATCTCTAATGTTGACCTAGGGATCCTTTTATAGGCACACGGAAAACCCTAGTCGGTTTACAATACTTGAACGACAAGTAAACTAATTCTAACTTTAGAATATTCTAGAATTTACATAATATTCCTAATCTAATCTTCGCATGTCGTCAGTCTTTTAATCATTTGCAGTATCTTGACTTTATTCAACGAGCAGTACTTTGATCTTGAGCAGTACTTTGACTTATATACTTAAGCAGTACTGTGATGTCCAGAAGTACTTCAACATTTATACCCCAACAATCCTCTCCTAACTTGAATTCTACTTGTTTGACTTCAAGTTTCTGTTTGAAATCTTTATCTTCAAGGAAAGATTATATCTTTAAAAGACACACTCGTTGTTTTGTTATCATCAGTATGTAGTATCTGCAATCTTGATCAGCAACAATTCTTTATCTTTTACAGCAACTTAATTTCTTCTCAGGTACTCAGCAACATAAGATACATCAAATCATGTTAAGTTTAATACTATTCTCATCACTTCCAGGTGTGTGAACTCCTGTGAGAGGTGAATCATTAAAAATTAATGGATTTTGATGTCTCTTTACCAAAGCCATTAACTCTAGAGTAGCCAATGTTTAGGTTAAGTAAACCATGGTACATTGATAACCATATGATTTTTAGCAAATCATCAGATATCAACGGATTTGAGTAGTCTTTACCAATAGCCGTTTGCTTTTGGACTAGCTAGTTCTTTTAGTACAACTACCATGGTGAACTAATTACCATATGAATGAATTTGCCACAGCCTTTACCACAAGCCATTTTCTTGTGGGCTAGTCAACTCTTCACTTATCACAGATATGGTGAGTTGAAAACCGTACAATTTTTAGTAAATTGTCAACTAAAAACGGATTTGATTGTCACATCAGAGCCATACCCTCATGATGAATCAAACTCTTTCTTGTCTGTTAAACATGGTGAGTTGAATACCATTTGTTGTGTAGTACAAGTACTAACACCATGTTCTACTCAAAAACAATTTGTTGCTGTAATTATTGTGCTTCAAAAATTATTTTGCACATGACAAAAATTGTTATT
>LBNU01009536.1:10206-21047 GCA_014162995.1 Artemisia annua
ATTACCATAGGCTTGGGAGAGGATCAATTACTCCTCCACTAGGCGTAAGCACCTAAGATAAACTATCAAAGAGGGCTTTCAAAAGGGTTATAATGTAAGGTGTAGGGATATGATAAACACGGTTTGGTTGGAATAAAGGGTATTTTAATGGTGGCGAGTTAACTATCATGATCAAATACATGCACTATACAATGTTGCTAAGCCAAGACTCGACTCGATCTTAAGCTAAAAACAAATTAACAAAAACTTAAAAGAAACGGGATGGTAGTCCGTATGTTTTTTTTTCTACTTTTCTTTTTTTAATTTTTTTGTATTTTTTCTTGATTTTTCGATTTTTTTTTCATACATTCTTACCCTACCATCCAAAATAATACATCATAGGGGCCTCGGTTCTCCCTTTACACTTGAACTTTTACATAACTTTACAATTACTATTCTAACGACTCGAATTAAGATAATTGAAAAACTTGGAGTACTTTTAAAATATTTAGCACATATGGGGGTAATAATGTTGTTCTTCCCCATTACTCCATTACACTAGTACTTTACCCATGAGTCCCAATCGTCCCAAAACAATATGTACAAGGATATGACTCGTCTTAGCAACCATGTAATCGATTAGATAATTAACAAATGGTTTAACAAATGTTGTCACAATAATGCACTAAAGGTGAGTGCATACAAGGTAGGCTAAGGCGATTTGGGTGTACATTTAAGTGGGGTGTAACAAATTCTCACTTTGAGTAAGATGCTCAAAGTTCGAAACGAAAAGATAGGCTCGGAGGGGTGTACTAGGGGTATCGTGTACCAAAAATGGGTACAACGCAAAGGGTGTGGGAGAATTACTTGACTAACGTAGCCAAAGTAATTATAACAAAAACACGGGTGTAAAAACAAAGGGTTAATCCTAATGCCTCTTATCATGTAGTAGATCTAACTACACGAATGCAGTCTCACTTGTGGATTTGAGATGGTCCTAACGCAAGTTCTAGAATCTAAATACTACCGGTACTCACATCATAGCACCAAAGATGGATGCTTTTCCTACCAATTCTAGGGGCGAACCTCACATATTTGGGGTGGAAAATTTTTTAGTGGTACGGTTTTGTGCTAGTCATACAATTTCCTATCCATGAGACGCTCATTAAGATCAAGGTTTCACTTCTAAATGTTGTAAAAAATTTTAAATTGGCGCTAAAATTGCCCTAACAAACATTTCTCTTGGTTTTATTACAAATTTACTATCAAACAAAGCAAAACATCAAGCGTAAGTATATTCTCAACGGTGCTTTCATTTACCCCCCTTACACTTAAACCGAACATTGTCCCCAATGTTCAAATAAAAGACGTAAAAGTAAATAAGATGAAAGAATGAAATCAAATACTCCCCTGAATCGTTTGTTGTGGATAGTGATGTAACATGGTTAGATCTTCTTCCAAGATAGACGAACGTTCAAAGCTTCCCTTCCAAAATAATAAACGTCTTCTTGTCCAAAATAACCTGTTAACCTGAAAAAGATAAAGGCCAACCTCGCGTAAAATCGGCGGTAAAATCTACATAATAAGATATAATGCTTGTGGAATGAATATTTTGCAGAATTCCTGGAGATTATAAGTTAAAGAATTGACAAAACTTTTTAGGTTTCCGGAAAAATACAAAACTTTCAAAAATTGCAGAAAATTATAACCTGACGCCGTCAGGTGTTAATCCTGACGCCGTCAGAAAGTTCTGACAGAATTCTCATGTTAAGCTTCCGGGAAAAATTCTGGAAAAACTAGATCTTACTTCCTGGAATTCCTGCAAAAATTCATTATGACTCGATACAAGCATTTGACTCAAACAAGTACTAATATGTAGGTTAATTTCATTGTTATGATTCATGTTCATTCGTTCTTTATAAACCGATTTAGATTTCCCTTACACTTAGCTTTTGCAAAATACCTTTATATGTAGTTAAGACGAAGTTAAAAACAAAATAAAGCATTTTCACAATTTAGTTTGAAGCATGAATCAATAACAAGAAATATAACTTACATACGGAAACAAATAAAATCAAATAAACACACAAAAACAAACAAAACATGGGTTGCCTCCCAAGAAGCGCTTTTCTTTATTTACGAGTCTTGTAGCTAGACTCAAAGTCACCGTACGTTACGTGACTTCGTCGTTGGTCTCGGTTCCTAAGTCATCCTCTTTTCCGGTTTTGTATTCGGGCCCTAAGTTCAAACAATCCTTATAGAAACCGAAAATCCTTTTCATGACATAGTCTACTCCCCTACGTCTATCCTCATCATTCCTATAGTAAACCGCTTGTTTGAGCTCCTTCTCAACGTTTGACAAGTGTTGGTATTGCTCTATCTTATACGGCATTTGGTAGTTCACCTCATCGGTCTCATCCTTAAATGTGACTATCCCTAAGGAAGGTTCATGAGTCATTCTAGAGACCTCGATAAATGGTTTGCCTAAGACTACTTGGGTCACACTTGCATCGATTATTGGGCGGATATCTTCTACAATCACAAAGTCGGTGACATAGGTAAAGTTTCCTACATAAACCGGTAATCCTTTAACTCTTCCCGTGAAGTTACTAATCCATCCCTTATCGGGAAACACTCTATACCCTAGTTGACTTTTCATTATCAAATTGTATTGAGCTCTAGTCATGATGTTAATGGGTGATCTAGGGTCAATGTACGCTTTCCAAATATGCAAATGCCCGATGTTGCATGGTATGTTGAGATTAGATGGATCGCCCACCTTGAAAATTGGGTTACCTAGGATGTATGGGGTCTCGGAGTCATCGAATAGATTCTTATGATATGCTCGCTCTTCCTTAGTGGGTAACCTATTGAAGTAATCCTCCTCCTCTACTTCTTCTATTTCGCTAACCTTAGCCTTCCTATCATCCTCTAATTCCTTACTCTCATCCTTTGATTCACTATCATTCTCACTCCTATCAATTGGTCTAATGGTCACAACGTTGACGAAGTGGACATGTTTGGATGAAGAGGGGTCCTTGATTTGTGGTTCGCTATTGGTGTTTCTAGCGTCCTTTTGTGGGGGTGATAGCACTTGGTTGTTGAGGGCTTTCAACAAGTTGTCAATTTTATTGGTCATCTCTACTTGTTGTTGATTGAATTCGGATGTGAATTTAGCTATGCGAGCTTCTTGAGATGCCATAAAATTGGACATCAATCCTTCAAAGTTGTTGGTACTACCATAGTTGTTGGAAGGATTGTTGTTGAAGGTACGGTTTGAGGAATTACCGTTGGGTTGAAACCGGTTAGGTGGGTTGGAAGAATTGTTTTGGGGTGCGTTTTGGTTTGACTTCCACCTAAGGTTGGGGTGATTTTTCCATGAGGGGTTGTATGAATCTCCATAAGGGTTTGGCTCGGGTTTGAAAGTGTACCACTTATCTCCCGCTCCGTCGGTACGCGTGGATGCGTAGTCCGCAAAAGCTTGTTCGGGGAGTTCCATGCAATCACGAGTGTCGTGGGGACCACTACATAATTCGCACGAAGAAGTGATTTTGTTCACTTGGCTTGAAGGTTTAGGAGCTTCGTAGGATTTCATGAGAAACTTGACTTGGTCTTCAAGTTCTATGATCCTACGGTCGGAAGTGCTTGAATTATTCGAAGGCAAAGATATTGCCTTGACCGTTTTATTCAAATCACGGGGATCATTCCAACTTTCGTTGTCATATAGAGCAAGATCTTCTAGGAGATCCCATGATTGTTCCGCACTTAGATCACGTAGCTTGCCACCGGCCGCTTGGTCAATGGTTTGCCTCGTGTGGAGATTGATGTGGTCATAGAAGATTTGGACTTGGAGCCAAAGGTCTATGCCATGATGAGGGACTTTTTGGAGTAAGTCCTTGAATCGAGTCCATGCCTCGTAGAGGGTTTCGCCTTGGCGTTGTTGGAACGCCAAGATATCATTCCTTAGCTTGGTAGTTCTCCCCGGTGGGAAAAATTGAGCAAGGAAACGAGTTGTGAGATCGTCCCAAGAGGTGATGGATCCTGCGGGAAGTCGCTCAAGCCATTGACTAGCTTGGTCCCGTAGAGAGAATTGGAAGAGACGCAATCGGGTCGTCTCTCGAGTGGCAACATCAAGGTCTATGGAATCTACGATTTTGAGGAAATCCTTGAGATGTTGATTTGGATCTTCGGAACGAAGTCCATGGAATGCGCATCCGCTTTGCACCAACCGGATGGTGTCGGATCGCAAGGGAGTGACATTGGCTCCTTGAGTGAGCTCAATGGTGTTGCGATAGCCAAGGTGGCTAGGTCGGGAATACTCTCCTAAGGTACGGGGTCTAGGAGGTTGGTTTGGTTGTGGTGGGTGGTTTGGTTGAGGTGGGTTGTTGGGATCAAGGATGTTACCACCTTCCATGATGGCGGATGGTAATGGTTACGAACAAAAACACGAAGAAAAAAGATAGACTAAAGAAATCCTAGAAAAATAAAATAAAAATCTCACTAGAAAGGAATCTAGTGAGTAGACCTAATAAAATAAAAATTCTACCTAAACAATAACTATTCCCCGGCAGCGGCGCCAAAAACTTGATGACGTGGGATTGCGACCACGCAACAGGTTTTACCTCTCAAGGGATCTTGAGAAGCTTGCAATCCCACCAGGCAGTGTACCTGGTCGGTGTAGTATAGTGTAGTGGTAAGTACGGGGGATTGATCGTTCTCTCACAGGGAATAGTGTTCGTTAGGATAGAAAAACTACTCTAAAAGGTCTAAAGGTGAAGGAAGATTATTTTTGTATTTTTATATTTTATGGAAAGCAAGTAAAATCTCGGGTTTTGGAGGAGTGGGCGGAATTAGTTGCTAGTCAACTAACCCAAAAACTACAATTGCAATAAAAATAAAATAACTAAACTATTGTGGTTGTGAAAACTTATATGGAGACAAATGTGTTTACTTAGACTTCCTTACTCCCTAACTATCTTTTACCGGTTAATTGGTGTATGTATTACTTGCGTGGATGACGGGTGTATTCCTTAACAATTCATGGGGTGGCATACATATCTCCCCAATTCTATGAGCTCTTATCTCCTCCTACAACTATGCGTACACATAATCATAGGGATTGTAAACAGTGGCTCATGCGTTAAATACTACCTTAATAACCTAGTATGCCTTAGTTACATGTTTCTTAAGACGTTCAAGCATGTTACCATATAGGAGTATTGCCAGTTTTCTTAAGCCTAACATTGATGAAACATTCATCCCAACAAAGTAATAACACACCAATCAACCAATAATTAATAGTTAGGTTTCATTAGATCTAAGCAAACACAAGAAAAATCTAGCCTAGCATGTTAATTGAAAGACAAGCATAAGATATAATTAACCAACACATAGACATATTGATTAATTTAAGTGAGGACTTATCTTTAATTGAACATGAAGGATTCAAGGGTGAAAAACTCTTGAAAATACAACCAAATTCGTCTTTAGGGTTTTTCCCAAACTTGTACCAAAAGTTCCACACTAATGAATGAAAAATAGAAAAATATATATAGATTTTACATTCTGACGGCGTCAGGTTATAGGTTCTGACACCGTCAGCTCGCCGTCATTAGGGTTCTCGGATGGCCTAGATTTACTTCTGACGCCGTCACTCTTTATTTTGCTCTGGTCCGTCACTCTTTAAGTTAACACCTGACGGCCTACTTTCTCTAACACCTGACGCCGTTAGGTGTAAACATCTTGTTTTCTTCATAGGGCGTCTAGTGTAATCTGATTTTACTCCTTTGTCAACGTTGGTTGACGGCGTCACCTTGTGACTCTGACGCCGTCAGGTAGGAAATCCAGCTTCTTTTGAGACTTTGTCGTTTTCTTCACTTTTATGCTCCAAAAACGTCCAAATATGCATGTTTTCCAGAATTCTTCTTAAAAGTACCTAAAATGACAAAAGGAACGATTTAGGGCAATATTTGATCACATTTACTCGAATTAGGGCTTAAATGACCCCTTAAAACGGGTACACTTTTTGTCTCATCAACATTACATACAATTAATTAACTGGTCAATAAATACAATTAATGCACTTATTAAAACATCCCTTACATAAGAAATACAAATTATCAAGCAGATTGTACAACCAACTTAAACACAATTCATGCATTAAATATTACTAATACAAATAATAAAGCACATTATACAAATATTCAAGCTTGAACAAGCAACGGGCCAAATGGGCTCGAGCCCGAACGGGCATGGGCCAAACGGGCTCGAGCCTGAACGCACACGAGCCAACGGGCTCGAGCCCGAATGGACACGAGCTAAACGAAAATTTTGATATCCGTAAATTTATTGTTAAAAAGAACATAATAAACTTAAATACATGATTCACCGGAAAATTTTATTTCAGGGTACCCACCATCGCAACGCGCAGATACCCTGCTAGTACACCTTAATACACATACCTGCGTAACATACATGTTCATATAAAACCCTGTTAAGTGCAACATATCAATGCAAAATGGTTTTATATGAACATGTATGTTACACAAGTATTTGTATTAAGGTGTATGTAAGAAAACATACATGTTTTATATGAACATGCATGTTTTCTAATGCAAAATTGGAGTTCTCGCAGTTTTCACACTTAACAGGGTTCTGAAAATAAAGCCCCTTATTTTTCTGCTTAAGAAAAGTACTTATATGCGAATGTTTAGATTTGCTTATTTTGAAAAAAATGCAAAAATACTCCAAAGCACTAAGGATAACACAAAACTGCTTATCTACTTACAAATAAGTACTAAACGGTAAACGAAATAGGTTTGTCCTGTTCAAGTTACTCTGAGAGGGCGAGCATTTTTTACTCAGATGTACAAACCTCAACTGGGTTAATCCCGGTACCGTTTATGACCCTTCCCTGTCCCCTCGCCACCCCAAAATGTACACACTTAGCATGACGCGGTTTGAACCGTTATAAGAAACCAAGGACCTCACAACTAGGACATTTGGTGATGCTTTACTTATAAATAAGTATGAAAGCGAAAAACAAGTAATCCTAAACACCCACTAATTCCTACTTTTTGAATTGGGGTCTTTATTTATTTATTTATATTTTTTTTAAGTNAGATAACTTGGGTTAGTTGACTAGCAACTAATTCCGCCCTATCCTCCAAAACCAGAGATTTTACTGCTTTCATAAAATATAAAAATACAAAAGGAATCTTCCTCCACCCTTAGACCTAGATTAGAGTAGTTTTTAGCCTAACGAACACTATTCCCTGTGAGAGAACGATCAATCCCCCGGTACTTGCCACTTCACTATACTACATCGGTCAGGTACACTGCCTGGTGGGGATTGCAAGCTTCTCGAGATCCCTCGAGAGGTAAAACGTAGTGCGTGTTGCAATCCACGCGCATCAATTATACAAATATTCAAGCTCGAACAAGCAACGAGCCAAATGGGCTCGAGCCCGAACGGGCACGGGCCAAACGGGCTCGAGCCCGAACGGGCATGGGCCAAACGGGCTCGAGCCTGAACGGACACGAGCCAACGGGCTCGAGCCCGAATGGACACGAGCTAAACGAAAATTTTGATATCCGTAAATTTATTGTTAAAAAGAACATAATAAACTTAAATACATGATTCACCGGAAAATTTTATTTCAGGGTACCCACCATCGCAACGCGCGGATACCCTGCTAGTACACCTTAATACACATACCTGCGTAACATACATGTTCATATAAAACCCTGTTAAGTGCAACATATCAATGCAAAATGGTTTTATATGAACATGTATGTTACACAAGTATTTGTATTAAGGTGTATGTAAGAAAACATATATGTTTTATATGGACATTCATGTTTTCTAATGCAAAATTGGAGTTCTCGCAGTTTTCGCACTTAACAGGGTTCTGAAAATAAAGCCCCTCATTTTTCTGCTTAAGAAAAGTACTTATATGCGAATGTTTAGATTTGCTTATTTTGAAAAAAATGCAAAAATACTCCAAAGCACTAAGGATAACACAAAACTGCTTATCTACTTACAAATAAGTACTAAACGGGTAAACGAAATAGGTTTGTCCTGTTCAAGTTACTCTGAGAGGGCGAGCATTTTTTTACTCAGATGTACAAACCTCAACTGGGTTAATCCCGGTACCGTTTATGACCCTTCCCTGTCCCCTTGCCACCCCAAAATGTACACACTTAGCATGATGCGGTTTGAACCGTTATAAGAAACCAAGGACCTCATAACTAGGACATTTAATGATGCTTTACTTATAAATAAGTATGAAATCGAAAAACAAGTAATCCTAAACACCCACTAATTCCTACTTTTTGAATTGGGGTCTTTATTTATTTATTTATTTTATTTTTTTAAGTTTTGCAAAGTATAGGATTGTTTTTATTTTTATTTTTAGTTTTTCATTTACAAGATGCTATATTTTGTGCCTTTTGCTCAATTAATGTATAAGTGGTGCACAATTTTTTGAAAAGATTAAGAGCTTGGTAGTTATATCGGCTATGACGTATGCTCCTTGCGGGTTCAACTCATTGAGCTTAGTGTTAAAGTTTATACTTTTATTTTTCCGACTAAATTGTCCATATGATTAGATAGTCATAATACTTTTATTTTTCCCACTAAATTGTCCATATGACTAGATAGTCATATGATGTGAAAGTTTGTGAAGTCCTCTAGCCTCCTAGGCGTCTCATCAAGAATAGTCTGCAGCCAACGGAATGAGAAACTATGGCTATGTTTGGTGCAAAGCTTTTTGGAGTTTTTTGGGGCGATGAGCGGTGATCAGTGAGCTTTTTGATTTTTAGTGTTCGTTTGGCATGAGAGCTGTGAGCTTTGCTATTTTTTAGGAAAGCTCATTTTTTCAATGCTTTTTTATGAAGCTGTGAGGCGGTGAGCAGTGAGCTGTGGCTACTACTCACAGCTCACAAGTACAGCTCACAACTACTGCTTACAACTACTTTTGTCAAACATAACCTGTAACCTTTATAGACTTTTTAGTTAATACATTATCTTTTTGGTAATATATATCGTCATGAGATCTTTTTCTAAATGGGTATTGATGTTTTTATTTCTTCATATTGTGCTATTGTAATCATATTGTGATATATATACGCTATGTAGAAACTATTAATTCATATCCACCGTTCTTATGTTAAAAGGTTACGGAGTATCAAATGTGTGATCATGTCAAATTGTTCTTTTGAAAATGTTGACAAAAAGTGACATGTTTTTTAAAACTGAAAAAAGAATTATTTCCTTTTAAAAACTATAAAAGTTATACAAACTCGAATATCTGTTTTTTAAAGACATTCACATGTCAGGTCTTTTAAAGACATTCACCTGGTAAAATAATATTGTAATCATATTGTGATATATTGATACGCCCCGGGCTTTATCTCATGTTATATTTATTTAGGATATGTCTTTGTGTCGTATTAGGAAAGTGTCATTGTTTAGATATGTCTTTATGTTTGGCTTGTTTTACAAGCTAGGGTTATTCGGTTATATATACCGAATCATTATCATGAATGAATCAATCAAGTTTAACATAAACAAATCTCTAGTTCTTCTCTCTATTTTCTTAAGGAGCTCGCACACGCTAAAAGTGGTGCCTTATCCCTAACCGAGTCGTATCAATTGGTGATTTCATTGAGAGCTCTCATTGAGAGGGTTTTTGATTAGGGTTCCAAAAAAAAAATACTGTTCATCGGCACTATTCATCGCACTGTTCACCAGATAATGTTCGTTATTGTTCATCGTACTGTTCATCTGGTACTATTCATCGGGAAAAAAATATTTTTTTGAGTTATTAATCGCTTTAGTATTACTCATTGCATCAGGCGGCAACGATCAGGACGCGGAATACGCACTCTCTAAGCTCTTGCAAATGGGTACGGTGGCCGAATATGAGAGTGAGTTTGTTGTACTTGCAAATCAAGTAACATAGATCTCAGAATCTTTACTTAAATCGATTTATATCTCGGGACTTAAACCGCTTCTATAATGTGCACTCTTAAGGTTAGCGCCTACAACTTTAGGAGAAGCCTGTTCCATAGCCCGTATAATGGAGGCTCGTTTTGAGATAATTACAAGGAAAAAGCTGAACATTGAAGAGAAAATAGATATTGTTCTATCATGGCCATGTGAAGAAGCTCCATATGTGACTAAAGAGTCCTTAGATGCTAATGAAGATATTGGTGTTGTTGAGGATAGTAGCGCGATAAACGATGTTATTGATATTGGTGAGAGTAATGTAGAAAGCATGGAAGTTCGTAGTGAGTTTAGCGAATTTTCAGAAAATAAAGAAAGTGTGGAAGATGTTGTTGTGGGTGGTGGTGAAGCGTATAGTGTTGTAGCCTCTCGTAATTTCACGTACGATTAGTAAATAAATAAACGTGAATAAAATGTATTGCGTTATATTAAATGCTATTTTTACGAGTGACAAATTTTTTTTTGATATATAAATCACTACGGTATTTGTGATTGATCATTTCCTAGGAACGATGCTTACACACAAACCTAGATAGTCTAATTATCGCGAATATATTTTAAACGTTTATATTTTTATAATATACGTTTCGTTTATTTACTGTATACTATTTATATGTTTCCCGAGCCTATGAAAATGTGGAAAATTAGAAGGGGGGGTTGAATAGTTTTACCTCTTTTTCATTTTATAAAATGTTTTTTTCAAAATCTTCAATTAGAGTTTATTATGAAAACAATATATAATCAATATGATCAATTATATATGTGTGCTTTTGAGTTTGTTTTCAAAACTTAGTTTTATGAATAGAGCTTTGGTTGATCTTTATGTGAATATGTTTTCCTTTTAAAATCTTAA
>LBNU01009537.1:9021-37255 GCA_014162995.1 Artemisia annua
AATTTTTGTGAAAAAATTTTCCCTCTCCCGGATCAAGAATAGTGTCCTCATTCCCCGTGTCAAACGGTAGCAAAGATTTTGTTTTCATTAATGATAAAGATTTTTGCTCAGAAGTGAGCGAAAAGCAATCATTTTCTTTCATCATTAAAAACTGCTCAAAATTTTTGTTTGGAGTCACATTCATCAAAGGATGAATTTTACCACCATCGAGTATACCTGGATTAAAAACTTTGTCTTCACAGGAAAAATTGGAAAGATACTCGATGGTGGACTTATCAAAAGGAAACAAATCATCCTCAAAAGAAGATAAATCATTTAGCTCAAAAGTAGATTCCTCATTGATTGTTACCATTTTAAACTCCTTTTTTAATTCTTTTTCATCATCGAACTTTTCATCAAAAGACTTTTTCTCAAAAGATTTTTCATCAACAGATTTCCCTTATAAAATATTTCGCCATTCGGTTTGATCGGCCTTGAAATCAAAAAGGTCATCATCACTTTGATCATCAAAAGATTTTTCTTCAAAAGGTTTTCCATATAAAATGTTTTTCCACTCACTTTGATCGGCTTTGAAATCAAAAAGTTCATCATCACTTTGGTCGTTGGTAAGCTCAAAGTGCGAACCAAGTGATGAAGTTTGATTCGAGAAGTTATCAACTTGTTTTTGATTAACTTGAACATCAACAAAATCATCATCATTATTATTTAGTAAAAACTCCAATCTGCGTAAGTCGGATTCAACGTCCTCATCCTCTCGTGGAATGGAATCAAGGAGAGCGAGTTCATCGGCGAACTCCTCAAGAAGAGCATCGACTCTAGAAGTGGTACTGCCACTACTTTGATCTTTGGACTTAGAATCGGATTCAAACGGTTTGGCATCCAAGTTGACTTTTTCGGGAGGGAGAGTTGACGGTGGTTCATTCAACAATTTTTCAATTAAGCGAATATCTCCCTCCATATCAAAGACGGCTTCATCAATTTGAGGTAAAACGGGATCATTATGAGAGAAAACCTCGAGCTCTTCCATAGAAAAATCACTTCCCTCACTCGGAAGGGAAGGATTGGAAGACTCAGAAGAAACATCATTACTAACATCTTTGACATCAATACTTTTAACCGAAAATGTATTGGCGGCGTTTGTAGAAGTTTGTTGGATATTAAACGTAATGGCCTCATCCTCAACTCGGAGAGTGACTTCTTCAGCAAAAACATCAACTAAAGCATGGCTCGTCTTCAAGAACCCTCTCCCAAGAATGAGAGGAACTCGAGGGTCGGCATCAAAATCACAAACAACAAAATCAACCGGGAAATAGAACTTTCCAACCTTCACGATGACATCTTCAGCGATACCTTTTGCATGAGCGATTGAACGGTTCGCGAGCTCGAGAGTCATTCGAGTAGGAGTTAGTTCGGGGAGAGATAGTTGTTTCCAAATGGACAAGGGCATAAGATTGATGCTCGCTCCAAGATCGGCCAAGGCTAGGCATTCGATCATTCCCGGGAAATCACAAGGAATTAGAAATTTGCCGGGGTCTTCAAGTTTTTCGGGAAGTTTCTTTAAGACAACCGCCGAGCAATTCTCATTCAAAGGCGTGTTAGCAATATCCAATAATTTTTCTTTGTTACTCATTAAGCTTTTGAAAGTTGTAGCAAATTTAGGCATATAAAGCAAAGCATCCGCAAAACTCAAGTCAAAGTGAAGATCTTGAAAAATTTGAAGAAATTTTTTCATTTGTTGGTGATTCTTTTCACGAAACTTTGGGTTAACCGGATAAGGCAATGATCTTTTAAACTTTGGTTCACTTTGGACAACCGGAGGTTGGATGTATTCGGTCCTTCCGTTGTTAGTAGGAATTTCCTTATCCTTTGTCGCCTCGGTCTCACGGACGACCACCTTAGGGGGTAAAGAAGACGAGGTAGTCGGAACCGTGGGTCCTTCGTATGACACACCACTTCTAGTCGTAATCGCTTTCAAATCACCACGTGGGTTATGAATCGTATTACTTGGAAGACAACTCGACGATGACGGTTGGTTCATTTGCATGAAAGCGCTCATCATTTGCTTAAGCTCATTAGTCTGTTGAGACATTGACGCGTCGATTTCCTTCTTAAAGTCAACCTTCAAGTTGTTGATTTGGTTTTGCATTGCTCGCATGTTCACGTCATTGGTTTTGATGTAATTGGCGAGCTCAGGAGACGTTGACCTTGGTGGTGGTTGTTGGTTAAAAGTTTGTTGGGGTGGAGAACTTTGATAATTTTGATAACCTTGGTTTTGATTGTAGCTTGTTGCACGGTTTTGGTTGTAACCTTGGTTTTGATAACCTTGGTTATTTTGAGGGTAACGGTTTTGATGAGTTTGCAATGGTGGAAATCCTGGTGGTCCCATTTGGTTGTTAGGTCTAAAACCTTGGTTTTGAATAAAGTTAGCAGCTGCAACGTCAGCATTACCAATTTGGCCATCGGTGGCTTGACAATTATAATACTGATGGGGACCACCACAAATCACACACACTTCATTAACAGCTTTAACGGGCTCGGGTTTCTGATTCTGGTTCTTAAACTCTTTCATCATCAAACGTAAAGCATCGGTAAGTTCGGCCATCTCCGATGGTTGGGCCGATGACGTCGAAGAAGAAGGATTAAACAACGTTGCTTTCGAAACATTCGGTTTGTTACGAGAAGTCGGAACCTTTGATTTGTTCTCAATGATAGTAAGAATATCCCGTGGCGTACGATTCAAGATATTGCCACCGGCGGCTGAGTTCAAAGAATCTTGATCGTTTTGAGTCAAAGCGTTATAGAACGTATCGATTTGGTGCAATTCGGAGAAACCATGGTGAGGACACTTGCGAAGAAGATCCTTGAAACGTTCCCATGCCTCACCAAAGCTTTCATCAAAACGTTGCTGAAAATTGGTTATATCATTCTTTAGGTTTGTTGTTTTGGATGGGGGAAAGAAATGATTAACGAATTTTGAAACAAGCTCTTCCCAAGTGGTAATGGAACGAGGGGGTTCTTTCTCGAGCCAAACTCGGGCTGCCCCCTCTAGAGAAAAGGGAAAGAGCATTAGCTTAATAGCTTCATGAGGGACATCTTTGAATTTCATGGTTGAGGTTAACTTGTTGAACCAACAGATGTGGGCATGAGGATCGTCCCTTTCAAAACCTTGAAATTGATTAGAAGTGACAAGTTGAATCAAACCGGTTTTAAGCTCAAAATTCTCAGAAAGCAAAATTATTATTGATGAAATAATAATTTTATAAATAATAATAATAATAATTTATTTTATTATTATTAAAATAATAAATTATTATAAAAATAATAATAAATTTATAAATTATTATTAATTTATAAATTTATAAAAATAATAATTTATAAAAATTATTATTTATGTAAATTATTATTAATTTACGTAAAATAATAATTTTCATAAATTATTCAAAATTATTGATAACAAAAATATTCAAAATTATTCAAAATTATTGCACAGATAGAAAAGGTTACCGAATCTACAACAAAAGAACCCGACAAATCATGGAAACAATTCATGTCACGTTTGATGAGCTGACTGAGCATATGGTTCCTGAACACACAAGTTCTGGACCCGCACATAACCTTTTGATACCTGGACTAATTAGTTCAGGACTTGTATAGAATCCCACTCCTGCTGCTCCTCATGTACCTCCCACTATTGAGGAATTAAAGAAACTGTTTGATCCAATGTTTGATGAATACTTTGAGCCACAGCAGAATCAAGTGCCTGAACCACCAGCTGCAGACCGTAATGTTAATATTGTTAATGCTCCTCAAGAAACAAATGATCCATCTGTGTCCATGTCTATTGATCAGGATGCACCATCACTTAGTCACACTCAACATTCTTCAAACGATCAATCACCTTCAGAACATCAAGGAACAGCAGCAGACAACTCTTTTGAAGAAAATCCGTTTGCTTCTCCTAATGATGAGCCGGTCGTTAACATCTTTGCTCCTGAACCCTCCAATGAGGCAACCTCTTCAGAAGACTCAAACACGGCTACATCAATTCAATACCCTCAACATCATGAACATCTCAGAAAATGGACAAATGATCACCCAATTGACAACATCATTGGAAATCCTTCACGTCCGGTATCTACACGTAAACAACTTGTAACCGATGCCTTGTGGTGCTTCATCAATTCCATACTATCTAAAGCAGAACCTAAGGATTTCAAAGATGCATTGATTAAAGAGTCCTGGTTCATTGCAATGCAAGAAGAAATACGTGAGTTTGATCGACTCAATGTAGGGAATTAGTGCCTCCTCCAGATTGTGCTATGATTATAGCTCTCAAGTGGATCTTCAAAGTAAAGCTTGATGAGCGTGGTGATGTTCTGAAAAACAAGGCACGACTAGTAACCAAAGGATACCGACAAGAAGAAGGCATAGATTTTGAAGAATCCTTCGCACCGGTTGCTAGAATTGAAGCCATCGGGTTTTTCCTTACTAATGCAACCAGTCAGAATATGGTGGTATATCAAATAGACGTTAAAACTGCATTCTTAAATGGTAACTTGAAGGAGGTGGTCTATGTGAGTCAGCCTGAAGGCTTTGTGGACCCTGAACGTCCAAATCATGTCTATCGCTTGAAAAAGGCACTATATGGACTAAAGCAGGCTCCCAGAGCGTGGTATGACACTTTATCCAAGTTCCTTCTTGTAACACACCAACCCGATAAGGGTAGAAGCACTACATTACGGTGACATATCAAAGCATATACAGACATACAACATAAGTAATACAAAAGAATTCCAAAGGTTACAAAGGAATAATCTGAAATACAAGGTTACAAAGGAACAACAATAAAAGACTAAGTCTGAAAATGTAATACTTCTAAGCATCTCTAATCCAGAATATATCTATCAAGGTGAAGTCCACTAAGCTCTTATGTACTCTTCACTCATATCCCAGCTTCCCTCTAAAACCTGCCGCGGTGAAAAGAAATGCAGCTGAGCTTAAAAAGCCCAGTGAACAGATATATATATATATATATATATATATATATAAACGAAAATAAATGATAAGGAACAAAGAATATAGTATGGTATGTTGGGGATAACATCATAAGGTATAAATGAAGCAAAAGTATAAAGTGTAAGGTATAGGACAGTAATCCTCCCGAGCCCAAAAACATATCATATCATCACATCGCAACATAGTAACATAATGGAGGGGAGACCTCCCAGAAATGTGAAGGACGTGCATACACGTAGCATCAATCACCAGACATATAACAGACAATAGATAACAGATCTAGGAGGCATCCATAAGCCCCTACCCAAAACATATAACAGATATATATGCACAACCAAACAAAGGGACGTGGCAGAACATTAATCTAGTGCCTTAGAGTCATGTCAGAGGTGCATCACTGACACGAACATGGAACCCCCATGCCTAGTGAAACAAATTTGGCTTGGGTATCAAACTGAGAGTCAGATATCATATCATAATCACAGTGTCATATCAAAAGTTTCATCTCATAAGGTTCATATCAAATGTTTCAGTGCATAGCAAAAGTTCATAATCAGAGGTTCATATCACAGATTCATAATCAAGGTTCATATCAGAGAATCATATCAAAAGGATTATATCAAAGGTTCAGAACAAAGGGGATCATAGCAAAGGTTTAAAATAGAAAGCTAAGAAGTCTGAAAGATATATAAGAGTCATGAGAAACCTTACTGAAAGGTCAGAATATCTGTACCTTAGACCGCAGTGCAAACATAACAGTAACAATAAGATCAGAAGCAAACTCCTTCTTCAGCGAATCTACACGAATATATGACCGTCTTGTTATCAATATCTTATTTAAATCAGATTACTCATTTTTTTTGACTTTCCATTTTTAGTTACTTTCCAAATTTAGTAACTTTTCATATTTAGTAAATTACCCAGAATAGTAACTTTATACTTTAAGTAACTTTAACCATTTTAAGTAACTTTCTATTTTTAGCAGCTTTCCCGAATTGGTAACTTTCCGAATTAAGTAAGTTAGGTTAATAATCATTATCTAGCCAAACTTTAAGGTTTACAAATGATAACATGATAAGTTAAAGGTTTATTATGACAATTACAATAGTTTAGGGTTTTAAGTGTAAATATGTGATTAAGGTTTAAAGTGAATTAATATAAGTTAACATATCACTAATATAACCTAATTAGTTTTTGAGTGCACTTTAGGGTTCATATTTATTAAAGAGTCTTCAGTTGGTACAAAACACACATGTTCTTCAAATGACAGATTTTAATACGAATTTAGGTCCACTTAACGATATATATATATATATATATATATATATATATATATATATATATATATATATATATATATATATATATATATATATATATATATATATATATATATATATATATATATATATCATCGATCCATACTCATTAGCATAACCATATTCATACGTAAATGGAACTTAGAAACAAGAAGGAAAAGATCAAGGAATTACATAGCTCGACTTGGAAAGAAACCGAATGGAAAAAGATCAATAACCGAAAACCAAATTCTCCTTGGACTCCAACACGTGCAAAACAATTTCCCCACAACCTTAGACACTCTAATCTGGTTCTTGAACCCTCTTGATGATCGAATGACTAAGGAACATGACCCCAAAAATTTTATGCCGTGACTTTTGTTGAAAAAATTTACGGTTAGGGTTTTTTTTGTAAAAGATGCGTATGTTTTGTGTGTGTGGGAAACAAAAACCGGTCCTCCTTTTATTATTTCTTGTGGGTCACGAATTTGGGCTAGAAATAGGCCTAGGAAGATCATGGGCTAAGTCTCTTGGGCCAAGGGTTGGGTTAAGATGTATTTAAGTTGCGTAACGAAAGAAAAATGGCCCAAAACGACATCCCGTGCAACATAAATAATTTCTCGAATTTATTTTAGGTCACAAATTTATTTTAGAGTTCAAATATACTCAAAGATTTCTAATATGATGTTTTGTTATAATTTTATAGATTTGTGGAAAACTAGAAGGGGAGGTTGAATAGTTTTACGTCTTTTTAATTTATTAGAGTTCTTATGGTCACACATTCGAAATGCTCATGTGTGACTAATTCTTAAATGCTGTCAATTTTCCTACCTTCAGCCACACAAATATTTGAATGTGTGGCTGTTCCAAATCGACCATGTGTCACCATAGGTCGTTTTTGGCGTAGTGTTCCAAGCCATTAGATTTTGACCTTAATGATACCGTATTTCCTAATGATTTTGAATCAAGTGCTTTTTGCAATGATAAAAATGAACCTTTGGAAAACTACAACGAATTTAATGATGAATATGACAATCATTCCCGGCCTACATTCCCTTCACCAGAACGATTTGTGCATAAATGGGAAGAAACAAATATTTTTCAAAATATGCCACCTATTCCCGATCAACCATTGCCGGACCTTAAGGAACTGCTTAACATGAATTGCAACAGCAATAGCTCTCGTATCTTGAAAGCAGGTGACGAATTCGATGATAAAAGCTGGTGCATGTTTGAAATTGGTAAGAAAGCTCTAATAGATGGAAGACAATTTAGGACTAGGAAATCCGATAAGGGTAGGTACGATGTAGTTTGTTATCATGCAGGGTGCGATTGGAAAATAGTGACGTCAAAGATAAGAAATAGTGTCAAATTTAGGATAGGATCAATCAACGATGTTCACACTTGTCCCAAAACACAACTTCTTCCTCATCACCGTAATGCTACTATAAAACTGTTGGGACGTTTAATCGCACCGAAACTGAGATACAGCAGTCGAATATACAAGCCAAGAGACATAAAAGATGATCTTGCTGAAGCATTCAATATCGATGTTTCTTATAAAAAAGCATGGGCTGGAAAAAACCGAGCATTAGAGATTCTCTCCGGTTGTCCTACGGATTCGTTTGCGCAATTACCTTATTATTTTCATAACTTGGAGATGGCAAATGATGGTTGGGTAACGCATATTGATACAGATGATGAAGGATGCTTTAAGATGTGTTTTGTCGCCTTTGGTGTTGCGGTAAGCATGTATAAAGAAATGGTTCATTGTATACAAACATGTCTTATTTTGGAAACTTGTTAGTAGTCTTTTATACTTCGTTTTACATTTCAATTACTAATAACAAATGTAAACATATTCTTTAATTTTATGCGAGTCAAACAAGTACTAACTCATATTTTGTACATCAAATAGATTCAAGCCTTTTTAGAACATTTGCGACCACTTATAATAATAGATGCAGTGCATCTTAAAGGAAAGTATCTTGGAACAAACTTGCTTGCCGTTGGAATGGACGGCAACAACCAGATTGTACCGCTTGCTACTGGTGTTTCACAAGGTGAGACTGGAGAGTCGTTGATGTAGCAAAACTAAGCGGTGAAGCTTGTAAACCACGGGTATCGNTGATAAGAGCGTTTCTTAGCTAGTGAAAGCAAGAACCACGGGTATCGTTGTCCCAACGAGCGTTGAAATTGATCTAGTCACTCAAGTCGTGAGTTATGTGAGATGAATGGGTTGAAAAGAGTTGAATTTGTGTTAATTATACTACGAAAGTTTTGCATAAAATCTAAATGAAATAAAGAACAATAAGAAAGAAAATAAGTTTAACTATGAAAGAAAACATGAGACTAAGTGAAGCGAAAAAGGAAATAAAAGTTTAAACTTAAGAAAGGATTAAAGAAAATGTTTTTGTTGTTTTGTAGTTTAATCAACGAAAAGAAAATTAAACTAAGTTAAAATGATTTAAAGAAAATTCGACGGAGTAACGGTAGGAAATTAACAAAAGCAAACTCCACTCGATAAACGATGGAGGAATTAAAGTCTTACTCGACTTGTAAAAGAAATAAGAAAAGAGAAAGATAAAACAAGACACGACACGACAATGTTTAAGACTAAAGGATGAAAACCAAACTCGCTATGTTAAATGGACATCAAACTCGCTACACTAAATGAGGACCAAACTCGCTATAATAAAAAGAAACCAAACTCGCTATAACATCAACATGAAACTCGCTAGCCAAACTTGATAAGCAAACTCGCTAGGCTGGATCATCAAACTCGCTAAGAAAGTGGTCACCATACTCGCTAGAACAAGAATGAAGGCCAAACTCGCTAGCTGTCTCAATGAAACTCGCTAGGGACCCAAATGAGGCCACCAAACTCGCTAGCCAAGGTCATTAAACTCGCTAGCATCATAAAAATAGCAAACTCGCTATGTGTAAAGTCCCATACTCGCTACTAAACCCTAAGACACTCTAAACTCGCTATAAAACCCTATAGACTCACGGATTGAATATTTTTACGTAAAAACTTTATAAAAACTTTGTAAAAACTTATTTGGACTCAATATTAAGCTAAACCAATACTCAAAATAAGCTATAGTAACCGTAATAAGTCAAAATAAGCTAAACATATTATTAGGGCTTGTAACTAAAAAACTATTTTTGACTCAAGATAAAGATTAATAAGCTAAAAGTAATGACTCAAATACTTGTAAATAAGCTAAAACAACTTGTAACAAAAGCTTTTACAAGCTACCAAGACCAAAATAAGCTCATCCCATGGTATAAAGGCACGAAAATAAACTTCATGCAAAGGTGGTGCAACTTGTGAGCTTATATTGAATCAAGGTAGAAGTAAAGATAGAATTTAAGATGAAGAGAAGATTAAAATAAGCTAAACAATAAGCAAGTAAAAAGCTTGAAGACTTGAAAGAAAAGTTTGCATTAATTTAAAACATTACATAAAAACCTTAATAAGCTAAAACTAAACATAAAACTTAANGGAATGATCAGCATGACATCAGTTGATTTTGCAAAACCAATAATGGACGACATGATTCACTCCATCCAATCTTCAAAAGAAAGGAAGGTGATCCCGTTCGTTAGATTCACCAAGACGCTCATCGAGCACTTCTGCAAAGATCAGCCTGAATACAAACAGCGAATGTTAGATCCCAATGAACCAAAAGACATATACAACAAAGACTTCAAGATCGCTTTTGTCAAGAGTACCAAGTTTTCCACAAAGAGCAAAGGAATGAAGATTCCAGACCATTTCCTTGATGAAAAGATCAGAAAGACCAAAAACTATGAAATTTATGATAAAGCTTATCAAGCAGGGAAAGTGGGATTCACAGAAGATGATGATGAACCGGCAATCAAAATAGAGACCCGTAGCAGAAGGGGTGGACGTACAGGCAGCACCAGCAGTACAACAACATCACAACAACCTAAGTCTGCACCAAAACCAAAGAAGAAGGTCACTCCAAAGCCAACCATCAGTGATGAACCTTCACCCTCACCTTCCGACAGTGAATCTGAGTTTGTCACAGAAACAGATGAAGAAGATTATGAAAGGAGTACAAAGATTGATGAAGATAAATTTCCTGGACTAGAACACGCATTAAAAGATAGCTTGGAAACTTTGCATAAGGATGATAGGCAAAGACGGGGAATTTCAATCAATGAACCAAGTGATGGGAATGATAATGAAGAAGAAGAACCTTATGTCGAGCCACTTGTTGACAGACGTAAACTCAAAAGCGTTATTGTTGACAATCGTGCTAAAGATAAGGAAGAGAAAAGGAGAATGAAGGAAGGAAGACTTCAAAGTAAGTTTTTCATTCAACCTTCTTCCGGTCCGGTTAATCAACGCGGGAGTGAAGGAGGTACAAGCAGTACTCAGCATATTTCTGAATTAGAACCGGTACATGAAGAAGAAGAACGTGATGCTGAGGGAAACACTTTGATGAAGGATGCTACTGAGGAGACTTCTGATTTGGAAAAGGAATTGGATACAAGTCCATCTTCTTCTCAAAGCAAGAAACGTAAGTCTACAACAGGTCCATCTTCTTCTCACAAGCAACCAGCTAGGACTTCTAAAGCTCCTGCCACACAACACACACCGGCTTCAGGATCTGGTCCAACACATGAGGAAGAGCCGTTCATGCAACAAATGGAAGATCATCCGGAACCGTCAGCTTCACCAATCCCTGAACAAAGACCTGAATCGTCAAAACGCCAACGCAAAGGCAAGTCTACAAAGCCAAAGAAGAAATACATCCCTTGGCTTAACATAGAAGATACGCCCGAAAGTGTTTGGTTAACCGACATGATCAAAGCACAACCTCCTCTACAAGACGAACCACTTCCTGGTAACACCCTGCAGTATGCACAAAGCATAATGGCTAGTCTACAGATGGAGACATTGACAAAGGCTGAATTAAGGAGAGTCAATCGTGAAGCTTTTGACTTCCTCAAATCACGATCTGGAAACAAAGTCGAACTTGAGTATCACATGGAAAACATCGCATCTGCAATATCCGGCAAGTTTGACAGGCTCAATCCAAAAGTCAACTTCGATATCCACTCTGGAAAGCCCGTAAAGCCATACTTTACTGACTGGACAAAACCACTACCCCTGCAAGGATTTGATGACAAGCCTAAGATCCCCTACCGATTCTTCTTCAACAAAGATTTTCACTACCTTCAACATGCTAATGAGTCCTCCAAAGAAAGATATGCTTCGTCCTTGACGATATCTGTACCTGCTGCAAGGTATGAACTACCTGCAATTGAAGAGGCGACACCGATCTTCTGCGACTCAGTTGTTGCCTACAACCGAGAAGCTCTATATGGAATTCAGCACTGGCCTGAACGTCGCCGACTCAGATACACTCACAGATTAGATCAGAAGTCATTGGAAGATGTGAAGCATAAATCACGCATCATTTCCATAACAGAGATCGTTGAGTCCAAGAGGTTCAACTACGTTTTCATGAAAAAGATTGTTGTCAAGAGGCAAGATCAAAAGAAGTACACATTTTCAGAAGCAGATTTTCCAGACTTGTATCTAAATGACATCGAAGATATGCATTTGGAGAAGGTTCAAGGAAAGATGCTTGGATTCAAAACTGACGTACAATACAACTTCATCTCATCATTGCTTCTCTACATCAGACGGGTAATTGTTCAAGAAAGGGTAGAAGATCTTCAGTTGGGTGTTGACAGCTATCAAAGGACGATCAACTTGACTAAGCCACAACTCTCGTTCCCTGGAATTGAAGAATTCTCACACTACATGCTTATTCAACAACCGTCATTTGGAATCAAATACCTTAATCAGAAAAATTGTCTTAGATACATGCGGTTTGATGAAGTTCACAAATTCTGAGATGTGACTCTCACAACAGTTCGAGATGGAATAGTTGAAAGGTTGCGTGATGACAAGAAGAGGCTTGAAAAGGGGGAATCTACAAGGTGGAAAGCAAATCCTAGGAGAATGGTTCGGAACTTCGTTCGTACTATCGAGGAAAGGTTGTATCATCGAGAACAGATTCGAAGATTGGAAAGCTATATCGGTGTCCAACAATCGTTCCCGGTCTTAACCTTCAGACGTCCTGATCCTCGTTACACTGACTTTGAAGCTATGACTGCTGATGACACATAATTGGATTTCTCTGGTACAAAATTTCAATATTTTTTCGATTATTGATTGTTTTGTGATTTATCATAAAGGCTTGTACACACATAACAGTGTACAACCCGCACTTTGTACTTAAAGGACCCTGTGGTACGCATCAGTGCTACAATCCTCACATAAGGAGCGAAAGCTTCTTACTTTTGAGTAGAATTAACAAACTTTTCATGATTTCTACAATTCTGCTCAAAAGACAAGTATTTCACCTCAATTAGTAGTCACTTGTTGAGGGGGAGTACTTGACCAAAACATCGTTCTAAATCTTAAAGTCTTGATTGATTTATCTCCATAAGACTCAAAAAGGCATAATTTAATCAAAAAGTTTACAAAAACAACATTTGATATGCTATTTTTGAGGGGGAGAAGATGAAATGTGATTAAAATATGATGTCAAAAGTTTTATCTATGCAAGCTCGACTCAGAATTGACCCACGAATTGACGAAACAACAAATGTTAGTATTCGAAAGGATTTATCCGAGTAGAAAGTACCATTTCGAGAAACTCTTATTAGACGTTTACTTTGACGGGTCTAACTTCCTTTTAGGAATGTTAGCAACTTCAAGTTAGTTATTAGGGCTAGTTATCACCTAAAAACTGATAATGTATCCCTTTAACTAAGCAACGTAAACATGTCCCTCGGGTACATGTCTATTAAGAGTGGATCAATTCAAAAAAGTGCAAACTTCTCCCGCATATGCAAATTTCTGAAAACATTCACGAGCATATGTGGAGGGGGAGTCTTTCAAAAGAAATCTAAACCCTCAAAGTGTTAACAAAAAGTTTCATATTCATAAACACTTTGAGAGATTTTCAAACATTTGGTTTAATGGCATCAATAGGATAGTCATGGAGTTATAAGGTGACTAAGGATAGGAACAACCGTCCTATGATCCGCCAGAACCGGAGGGATCTACCCAAGGACATCACTAATAGTTAGAATATAGAAGTTGATCGCGGTTTTCCTAAGCGGTGAAGCAAAGAACCACGGGTCGTAGTCCCAACGAGGGTTGAAATTGATCAAGTCGTTCAAGTCGTGAGTTATGTGAAGTGAATTGGTTTAAAAGATTTGATTTTGTTTTGATTAATCTACTAAAGATTTGCATTTAAGTAAAATGAAATAAAGTTGAATCATGAAAAATAATAAGTTTAACAAGATTAGAAAACATGAAACTAATTAAAAGCTTAAAAGAAATAAAAGTTTAATAAAGAAATAAGAAAATGTTTTTGTTGTTTTGTAGTTTAATCAACGAAAAGAAAATTAAACTAAGTTAAAATGATTTAAAGAAAATTCGACGGAGTAACGGTAGGAAATTAACAAAAGCAAACTCCACTCGATAAACGATGGAGGAATTAAAGTCTTACTCGACTTGTAAAAGAAATAAGAAAAGAGAAAGATAAAACAAGACACGACACGACAATGTTTAAGACTAAAGGATGAAAACCAAACTCGCTATGTTAAATGGAAATCAAACTCGCTACACTAAATGAGGACCAAACTCGCTATCATAAAAAGAAACCAAACTCGCTATAACATCAACATGAAACTCGCTAGCCAAACTTGATAAGCAAACTCGCTAGGCTGGATCATCAAACTCGCTAAGAAAGTGGTCACCATACTCGCTAGAACAAGAATGAAGGCCAAACTCGCTAGCTGTCTCAATGAAACTCGCTAGGGACCCAAATGAGGCCACCAAACTCGCTAGCCAAGGTCATTAACCCTAGCTCGTATTTTACTGTATTTTTAAGGGTTTTTCACCCTTGAAACCTTGATGCTTAATTAAAGATAAGTCTTCTTCCAAATCAATCAATATATCTATGTGTTGTTTGATTATATCATACGCTTGTCTTTCAATTAACACGCTAGGCTAAGTCTTTATTGTGTTTGCTTAGATCTAATGAAACCTAGTTATTGATTATATGTTGTTGGTTTGCTTGTGATTATTGTGGTTGGGTGAAGTCGATGTTAGGCTTAAGAAAACTGGCTAACCTCCTATACGGTAACTTGCTTGAACATCTTAAGAAACATGAATCGGATGTGTACTACGATTATTTGGTTGTATTTAATGCATGAGCGAATTCTAATGATCCCATGTTAGGAGCTTTAAGTCGGCTCGACATAGGAGTGAAGTAGGAGCTTATAGAGTTAGGGAAGATCGTACACGCCCCTACGAATGGTTTAAAGGAATACAACCCGTCATCCACATAATCACAACAAACCAATTAACATATAAAAGATAGCTAGGGAGTAAGGGAATCTAAGTAAACACATATCTCTCATTTATAAGTTTCACAACCTTTAATTTTCTTGTTATCTAATTTTATTTGCAAAAGTAGATATTTGGGTTAGTTAACTAGCAACTAATTCCGCCCACTCCTTCCAAAACCGAGATTTTTACTTGCTTTCATAAAATATAAAAATACAAAAAGAATCTTCCCTCAACCCTTAGACCTAATTAGAGTAGCTTTTCAAGCCTAACGACACTATTCCCCGAGAGAACGATCAATCCCCCGGTACTTGCCACTTCACTATACTACATCAGTCAGGTACACTGCCATGTGGGGGTTGTAAGCTTCTCAAGATCCCTTGAGAGGTAAAACCTAAGTGCATAGGTTGCAAAACCCACACATCATTAAACTCGGGCTCAAGAGATTATTTAAAGAGACCTAAGTGGTCAGAAGAAAAGAGTAAAACATTTAGAGAATTACAAAGAATAGTTCCAAGGATACTATACTTGATATTGGTGAACTCACACCAAGTTCACCATATCGTAGTTGAGTTCGTGTTCTAAGTTCTGTGACAGAGGCTAGGAAAGGATTCGTGTGTAGTTTTTTTCTGTGAAAACCATTTGATCACTCATTTGTAATCATTGGTACAACCAATTCGAATTATGAAGTTTATGAAATATGTTTTGAATGTTATGAGTTTTGTTACTGAAATACTGGAGTAGTCGAATTATGTTTGTTTGGGTGATGTAGTTGTATGATTGTTTAACATGTTTACGATTACTTGCTTGTGATACTATGAATAAATTCAATTGATGAGATGATATTTGGACGATTGTTAGTTGTTTGATGTATCTCTGTAATTGAAGTAGGTCGAAAGGGTCTATTGCTTTGATATTATTTCAAGTTGTTTTTCTATGGCAACTTGGTTTTTGCCTTGTAGAAATTGGCCAACAAAACATCTCTCGACCCAAATGTGATCTTTTTTAATGCCTAGTCTCATGTCTAACGAACTTGATTAGGAAATTGACTAGTTTATACTTCTGTTATGAACCTATCTTATTGTGTTTGACATATTAAGAATTATAGGTCGAAAGGGGTTGTTAATATGTTGGATAGTTATATGTTTGAGTGATCACCAGTCATCTCTTGCTTATATACTTTGTTGATGATTGCAAGTTGATCTTATCATGTGTTTACTTTCATATTTCTTAGCCTAAATAAACATACCTTAATATAATCTTGTTACACAATTTAATCAACCAAATTACTAGTCTATTGATAGTGACAATCTTTGGACTATTGCTTTTCACCAATCCCTTGGGACGACCTTGTCTTACCTGTTTGCTAGATTACAATGAGGGTTATACTTTTACCTATGTGTTAGTACTATAAATTTAAAGCTTTATTAACACATCAGGTATACTATTGTATTTTATGCAAGGTCACTACCTAAAAGCATTTAACCATCCCTTTGCCTAGTGAGCTCCAATACCAGTAAGACAGTTGCCGCAGAACTATATCAAATCACAAACCCGCTAATATAGCCTATTAGCAATAAATATAAATCAAGTCTTTAGATGTTATTAGTAAGTCAACCAAACAAACCTAAATAACACTAAGGGGAAGATTTATTACCATGCACTCACGACGTAGGGAGTGAGAAAAGTCAATCTTATAGCACGCCATGTACTAATGTCTTAATCCACGACATGGGGATTATAATGAGCTAAAAATAGTGTGACTAACCTCAGCATAAACAACACATATTCAAAGTATTTCAAAGGTAAGTCATAAGTTTAAGACAAGTCAAAATAGTTCAAAATAAATCAAAGGGTTCAAAACAAGTCAAAGGGTTCAAATCAAGTCAAAGACTTCAAAATAAGTTAAAGAGTTCAAATCAAGTCAAAGAGTTCAAAAGAATTCAAACAGTTCTAAATATATCAAAGAGTTCAAAATATGTCATAAGAGTTTAAAAGAATCTTGATGGCATGGTATTCTCAAAGGCTCTTGATTAAATCTTTACCAAATTGCTTTTAAAGAAATCACATCACCAACTCCAATTTGTTTGCTCGCCAAAGCCACATCTTCACAATGGTGGCTATGGCGTCGTCGTTTCTCTCATCTGAATTTCAGGACGTTAAATGACCATTGCACCTTTGCATATATTGCATATAGATTTGGGCAGGCCGATTCATGTTAAAAGCAGAAATGAGATGAAGTATATTTTGGTTATTGTTGATGATTACTCACGCTTTACATGGGTTAAGTTTCTTGCTACTAAAGTTGAGACTCCTGAAGTCATCATCAAGTTCATCAAAAGAGTCCAAGTAGGTTTACAAGCTCAAGTCCGCACGGTACGAACTGACAATGGAACGAAATTCACGAATCAGTAGAATGGCTTAGTTAAAAGATGAACCCGAACTCTTGTAGAAGCTGCTCAAACGATGCTAACCTCCGCAAACATTCCATTACATCTATGGGCAGAAGGTGTTGCCACTGCGTGTTTCACATAAGACCAATATATCATAAACAAGAGATTTAACAAAACCCCATATCATATTCTTCATAAACGCTGCTCAATTGTTAAATACGTACACACTTTTCGTTGTGTATGTTATCCCCTTAATGATCGCGATGACCATGGAAAGTTAAAGAAGAAAGGAGATGTAGAAATATTCGTTGGATATTCATCGCAGTCAAGTGCATACCGTATGTACAACCAAAGAACAAAGAAGATTCAAGAGACAATCCATGTGCATTTTGACATAGTAGAAAAATGGCTTCTGCTTATATCAAATCAGGACCCACACTTGAATGATGTTTCTGATCAAAATTGATCAGGACCGTGCTTAAGAATATGACTTCTGAACAAAGTAGTACAAGACATGTGACAAAACCGAAATCATCAACAACTAGAGCTAAACATATACCAATGGAAGACCTATAAGGATTGTTTGAGAATTTGTACGATGAATTAGTTGGAGGAAATAAAGCAAAGATGTCTTCCATATCCACTGCAACTCCGATCAATGTGATCAATCCATCAGAAGACATACCTTCACCAGTATCCAGGTCATCAACAACTACTTCTGAAGACGCTAATCCCGTAGTAGTCTTATAATTTGGTAACTTGTCACGATGACGAATGATTCGAGCAATATGTGAGAACTTCTTACCAAGAATGTTGATGGCATACATTATAAGGTTTGAATCATTAACGAGTGATCCAAGATTAACAAGTTTACCCCTTGCTCTTGATGTCTTGAAAATAGTCTAAAATTTTTAGAGTTCCAAGACACATATAACGGATCTTGTTATCCAACCAAATAACACGGCCGTCTTTGTTGTCATGAAATATCTTTTTGAGGTGATCCCAGAAAGCAAGGGAAGAAGCATCTGGATATCGACTAGCTTTTGTGATATCGTAGCATACAACCACATGAACGAGGGGTGAATTATGGAGTAACTGGTGCTTGAAGAGGTTGCTTCAAGATGTTTATGAACATCATAAGTCTTGAAGAAATGCTTGGATAATTCGTTCCACGGATTATAGATTAGTTTATCAAAGTCAAGAGGTGCAAGGATGTAAGCCTTGATTGTAGCAATGGAGTAAGCTTTGGCTATGGTGTCTTTGTTGTTCTTGTTATCACCGCAGATTAAGGATCAACAAAAGCAAGCAAAAGGTAAAGGCAATAAATCAACTAACGGCAGTCCACTGTTTTTCCAACAACTCTCAAACAGGAAGGAGTTAATTGTCGTCGTCAACGCCTTGGCTTCGTAATTAAATTATAGAGAAAATCATAGCAGAATCGAAACTGTAGCCAAAACAAAGTGCCAGAACAACCGCTAAATTCAGAAAAGAACAATGGCTCATTGTTTTTCTTATACTCTCAAATGGTTTAGAGTTAGCTAACGCCGTCAGCGTCCATGTCATGAATTCGTAATTAAATTCCGAAAAAAATGATATTGGAATCGCCACTTCCACGCCACCTCCAACGTTCTGACGCGCAACCGTAAGTCGATTGTTGCCGTAAAAATTCCACTCTTTTTATATTTGTTTATACGTGTTGTTTTATCAAAGTCTTGATGTTTTATCAATATAATTATCTTCAACTTTGTTTTTATCTTTATGTTAAATAATAATAGCTTTATTTTCCGATTCAAGCTTTATGATTTCGTCACTCGAATCATGAAGGAGTATTTAATGTTAGATTAGGCTCAAGCCTGTTTATAGATTTAAAGTACATTAGATTTTTTTTATTTTTTTTTTAAATTTTTTTTAATCTCTGTATATTATGCAGCAGTATAAATTACATACACAAACTCTAACGTACCATATATTTTCAACCAAGCTTCAACTGATCTATTATCTAACACTACTCATTTTAAAAGGTGTACAATTTATTTATTTTTCAATAAAAAATATTACATAAATATTAAATTAAACTTGTAATTTACCACAGTTAAGTTAAGGGGGTGTTTGTTTCGGCTTATATAGCAGGTTTATGGCTTATTCAGTTTTGGGCTTATGTTCATAAGCTCACTTTTTGTGGTTTATTTTGAAACTTTTCAGCTTATATATATTTCTTAGGTCATAATAAGCTTTTATAAGCCAAAAAGTTGCAAAATAAGCCACAAAATAATGAGCTAATAAACATAAGCCGGAAACCAAATAAACCATAAGCCGACTATATAAGCCAAAACAAACACCCCCTAATTGTGATTTTGAATATAGTGCGCTTAACTATATATTTATTTAGAACGTTGTTGATACAAAAGTTGGGCGTTCCTTGTTTGGGTTCCTTCCTTCGTATCAATTGCTTGATATTGCTTGAGACCTGCGCACTAAGAAAGAAACAAACACCGTTAGGCGTATCGAGGGATTGTCTCCCCCGATTATCCTCCGGCGTGAGAGTAAGTAATCATAGTTTTAGGTTTGTGAGAAGAGTTAGGATCGCTTTGTGAATCGTACCTTTACGAGGGTTAGGGTTCCCTCTATTTATAGGCATGTAACCGATAAGGTTACTTGTTCCTTACTCTACGGCGTATCCACCGATATCGGATATCGCTAGTGAATATCTTCCTTATTTAGAAGATATCCCTTTATCCGTTCCATAAATACGTTTTGGGCTTGGGCCTTATGGGCCGAAGCCATCCGGTTGGTAGTCCAACCGATATGAAGCTGGGCCGCGCGTAGCGGGCTTAAGTATTTGTATTGTTTACTAATCGGGTCCGTGACCCGGTGTAGACTATACGTCATCATGTCCCCCCAGTCTAGTGTGCGCATGGCCAATCATGCGGATGCTAGACTAAGGTCTATCCAATCCATTCCCACGCGTACGCGGGAAGATTTCAAATAACCCCGCCAAGAACACACGTGGAATGTATCTAGTCCAAAAAAGTGTAGTTTAAGCACCTCGGGAAACGGAGAAGGCATCCACGTGTCTGTACCGTTTCGATTTCTGGCCACATGATAGGAGTGAGTGGAGTACACGCGTCAATCATCGAGTGGTGAGGAAAAAAGTATATAAACCACACCTTCCCATTTACTGTGATTACCACAGTAATTATCTTTCCCACTTTCGAAGAAAAAACCCTAGATCTCCCAGCTTTGTTTGCGAAAAAACCTAGGTAAGCTGCGTGTGCGCTTAAAAATGGTAGTACAATTGAGCGACTGTCACTCGAATATGACCGAGGATGAACTGCAACGGTTCGCCTCGGATTATTATATTCCGTTGGAGGTATATCCGGCGTTGCCTGGCCCCAACGATACGATTGCTGATTTCCCGCATGGCAAGGTGGGAGTGTATACGCGTTTCTTTAATTACGCGAATATGCGCATCCCCATCAGCATTTTCCTGAGTGATATACTCGTCCATTACTCCATCCACATTTCGCAATTGCACCCTCTTGGCGCGGCCAAAATTTCTAATTTTGAGGTCAATTGCCATTTGTTGGATATTCACCCCACTGTCCACCTCTTCCGCGCGTTCTATCATACGACGTGGTTGAATGGGTGGGTTACCTTTGCGAAGCGCAAGGGTAATTTACAGTGTTATACCCAGAGAGTAGATTCTCTTCGCAACTGGCGAGAGAAATTTTTCTGGGTTGATTCGGTCGTCTTCCCTCATGATTTCGGGTTTTATACTCGCAACTCCTTGCCAAGGGATGAGTGCCCACTGGAGGGTTGGTACAACGTGGATCACGCGACCACTATCGACGCCAACCGCATCCCTATGAACGCGTATCCAGAGGAGTTCCTGGTGCACATGGGTATTAGTCGGAACTACTTTGCGCCTGCGTCCGAAGTACCGACCTTCCTAGCTGCCGATGGTTCGGGTGGGTACTCGTCCTTCGCACTTAGAGTTATAGTAGCGTAAGTCTTTTCCCTTTTTCCATTAGTTATGTAACAGTTGTTCTGTTTTTATTATACGCAGAGATGGATCTATTCAGCGTCGTGCAGCTAGATGATCCTGAGTCCATTGCTGTGGGAGTTCGTCCCCTGAGGGAGGGCGAAGTTCCTACACTTGAGGCGACCGCTGGTCGCATTACGCAGTTGGCTGTTCAGGAGCCCGAGGGCTCTCCTGCGGTGGTTACCCCTATACAAGAGGTTGCCCCCCTTGTGCAGCCAGAGCCTACCACCACCCCGTCTACCCCTCCTGTTATTCAAATAGATGAATCAGAAGAGGAGGAGGAGGAGCAGCTGATCCTGAAGCGCCATAGGAGCGGTGGTGATGGCGCAGAGCCTTCAAAGAAGCCGCGCTCTGAGGCTGAGGAGGAGCCACCTATCACAGGGTATGTCTTATGCTTATTTATCATAAGTATATTTTTTTTTTTTTTTTTTAGAAGTTATTGTTTAACTTTTTTGTTTCTCCTTGCCTTTTTCGCAGTGAGGACGTGGAGAAGATGGAAGTGGATCCGTCTCTGTCGGAAGCTGAGGAGAGCGCACCTTTGTCTCCCCCCCATTTGTAAGTACACATTCTGTGTTAAGCTTTTTTGCGTATTATGAATTGTTTTCGCATACTAACACTTATTGTTTTTATGATCTTTCGTAGTGATCAACATGTGGGGAGCAGCAGCATTCCGGATGGAGACGAATCTCCCAAGGAGAGCCCCTTTCTGGATGGGGTACAATCTCCAAGGGATATAGGCGCAGAGTCACAATCATTTGACTCTGTGATGGAGGAGCTGGCCTCCGTCGCTGCGCACCAGTCTCAGCTTGCTGCGCGCCAGTCTGAGCTGGTAGCGCAGGCCAGGACGAGCTACTCTGCTGCCCAGTATGAGGAGCAGATCTCCTCCCTGACGGCGCAGCTGGCGTCGTTGCAGGCGGATTTAGCAAGCTCTAAGGCTGAGCAGCTGAGCTCCCAGGCTAAACTGGAGCGCGCGGAAGCATCTGCGCAGAAGCTGGCCGACCAGAAGATGTCGGTCATGGCGGAGCTGGAGCAGGAGCGTGGTTACGCAGACCATCTGAGGGTGGGCTCCTTATGGGCTTTGAAGCATTTGCAGCAGAACAGACATAAGCATTTTGCTAACCTGGAGGAGTTCCGCAGCCGGGTGCAGCTTCTGCTGAATAAGCAAGAAGAGAAGCTGCGCAAGCTCAGCCTTGAGTTTGACGAGGAGCTGTACCCCCACATGGTTCAGTCTGTGGCTGAACGCAGGTAAACATTTACTCCTTTCTGTCATTTATGACTTGTATATATTTGTATTTTGTTTTCCTACTAACACTTGTGTTATTGTGTAGGTGGCTGATCAGCCATGGGCTGCGTTTGGCTGCCATGGGTACGCTGGAGGCTCCGGAGGTCACTACGGCCTTCGGAAAGGTGGTAGATTGCGCCGTTGCGTTCGGCAAGATGGAGGCTGCTAGCAAGCTTAGCGAGGCGAAGCTCTTGACTGTGCCTCTTGCTGAAGTCTCTGGCTATAATGCCAACGCACGCGCCGAGCTTGTTGCTGCGATGGAGGAGTTGAAAAAGCTCGAGCTCCCCCATATTGCGCGATTGGAGCGCGACCAGGATCAGCCAATCAGCGTGATCATGGCGGGGCTAACTCTTCCTAGGCATCTGCAGGATGATGCTGAGCAGCAAGTGGACTTCTACCTTAAGCCCGACGTGTCGCAGCTGAAGGTACCAATTTTTGCTCAACCGCATGACATTCTTAACCCTTTCCGTATTGAGAAAGAAATATCTTTGGAAAGGTCTTTAACAGCTCATGCATCCAGGGCCGCCAAGAAAAAAGGCGTGAAAGGGAAGGCCATTCTCTGCGGCATAGGCGCAGCTCATCTACCTAGGTCAGACGGCGTACCGGTGACCGTGGCCACTGTTTCTTTTGACGATGCGATGCTACTGAAGAAACTTAGTGACGCAAAGGACGCGGCCTTTTGTGGTAGTACCAGCCAGCTTAGGCGTACCTATAGTATATAGATTTTGTACTTAGTTATTTTTTTTTAACTTATCTTTTGTATAAACTTATTTGTTCATATATAAAGAAAGTTTGTTTATATTTACTTGTCGTATATTATACTTTTACAAGTATTTGTGTTTATCCCTAACACGTTGTTCGTGCATGGTTTGTTTTGCCTTTGCGTGAAGACATTATAAAATAACTAAGCGTATCATACTCAAATATGAGTGACTTTCAAGTCGTGTGTGGAGTTTTCATAACTTAGTTAAAGGAGGTCATAGTCGTCTATGCGAGTTACTTGTCGTATTTAGTTTGAGAGAATCAAGAGCCTTGATTTCTTAAGTTGTCAAACGCGCACAGTGTGCCTTATCGCGTACCCATCGTGAGGTGCGTAAGTTACTTGCGTCAACGTCTTGGTCGCAAGGTGTTTAACAAGGATACGTGATCCATAAGTTGATGGGTTTGCAACCCTCTTACTCAACAAGTTAATTAGTAGGTTAACTTATCCTTTTTTACCAGCGTGGGTATTATTTAGTGCATGCACGCCTTGTAGGCTTAAGGGTATCGTGACCAACACATTGAGATATAAATGGTATTTAAATAACAATGTAAAGAAAATTGTTGTCGCGGAGTTAGCTAGAAACCGCGAACGTTTTATTAATACTTGCAAGTTTTAAAAGAGAACATACTTATCTAGATAAGAAAATGAAAAAACAATGATATTTCATGGATCTTTATTGGGGCACGTACTAAAGTGCTTGTCCATGTTGGGCCGTAGCCTAGTCTAAAGATAGCATCGCTTGAGGTTGCGAACATTCCATGTTCGTTGTAACTCTTGACCATCCTTATCGCGTAACTTGTACGCACCATTCCCAAGTGCTTCTGTGACCTCGTAGGGTCCTTCCCACTTGGGTCCCAGCTTCCCTGTGTCTTCGATGCGGCTTGAGTCGTTTTCGCGGTATACAAAGTCACCTGGTCTGAATGAAGTACTGCGCACTTTGGCATCGTAGTATCCCTTCATTTTTGACTTGGCCTTTTCCTCTCGTATAGCTGCGCGTTCACGTCGCTCTTCTAGTAGGTCTAGATCTATGCGCCGCTCGTCATCGTTGGTAGCTGTGTTAACCTCCGCCGTACGGATGGTTGGCATTCCAATTTCAGCCGGTATGACGGCTTCTGTACCGTACACTAAAGAGAACGGGGTGTCCCCGTTGCTAACTTTAATGGTTGTACGGTGTGCCCAAAGGACATGGGATAATTCTTCTACCCACCTTCCTTTGTGTTTATCCAGGCGCATTTTGATTCCCTCGCCCAGACTCCTGTTCGCACGCTCCACCAGGCCATTGGTTTGGGGGTGTGTCACCGATGCAAAGTGTTGCGTTATGTTCAGTTGCTCGCACCAATCTTTGAATGGATTATCTGCGAACTGTTTCCCATTGTCTGAGATTATCTCCCCGGGTAGTCCGAAGCGACATACGATGTTATCCCATACGAATCGCTTGACTTGGTTACCTGTGATTGTTGCGACTGCCTTTGCCTCAATCCACTTTGTGAAGTAGTCGATTGCTACGATGAGGTATTTTACTCCACCCGCAGCAACAGGGAAAGGCCCGGCAATGTCTATCCCCCACTTGTAGAATGGCCATGGTGATGTTATGGGTGTTAGCTCATGTTGTGGTTTGCGCGGTATTGGCCTATGCACTTGGCAATCGCTGCATTTGCGCACTAAATCCCTTGCATCTCTGTGCATAGTGGGCCAGTAGTATCCTGACCTTAACGCGCGCGCCACAATGGAACGTGGTCCTGAGTGCATGCTGCATGAACCAGCGTGGATCTCTCGGAGTACATAGTTAGCTTGGAGGGGTCCCACACACCGTAGCCATGGTTGTAGGAACGAGCGCCTGTATAGGATACCTTCCCGAAGTTCGAACCGTTGTGCTGTGCGGCGTATTCGTCGAGCCTCGTTCTTCTCCTCGGGTAGTTTTCCTTTTTTAATGAAGTCCACAATGGGGGTCATCCACGTAGGGCCGTCTTCCTCTATGACCGTGGATACTTCCATCTCGGAGATCGACTTGTCCTTCAGGATTTCTACCAATACCTGTTTAGACAAGTGCGCGAAGCTTGTGGACGCAATTTTACTCAGTGCGTCTGCTTTCTTGTTTTCTCCTCTTGGGACTTGCTTGATCGTGAATCTGTCGAATCCTTGGATCAAGGATTTTGTCTTCTCAAGGTATTGGATCATGTTGTCCTCCTTGGCTTCGTACTCCCCTGATACTTGGTTGGCTACTAAACGAGAATCGACGTTTGCTTCTAGGTTACGTACACCCATTCGCATTGCTATTCGAAGTCCAGCTATTAGTGCCTCGTATTCTGCCTCATTGTTCGTGGCGGTGAATTCAAAGCGTAGGGCATACGTGAACTCCATTCCTTCTGGGTTTGTAAGGATGAGGCCTGCGCCTGAACCATCTACGCATGATGACCCGTCCGTGAACAGGATCCATGGTTCTTGCAATTCCACCTTTGGTGTTTGAATTGCCTCCTCGCTTTCTGGTTTCTCGATGATGAAATCCGCGAGTATTTGCCCCTTGACTGCGGTACGCGGCCTGTAGGAGATGTTATGTTCTCCCAATAGTACGCTCCACTTCTGTAGGCGGCCGGATGCTTCAGGTTTGGAGATTACCTGTTTGATGGGTTGGTCTGTGATTACCACGATTGGGTGTGCCTGGAAGTATCTGCGCAACCGTTTGGCTGCGAATACCAATGCTAGGACCAATTTTTCCATCGAGCTGTAGTTAATCTCCGTCTTCTTGAGTGCCTTGCTTACGAAGTAAACGGGTGTTTGCACTGAATCCCTATCTGTTAATAGTACCGCGCTCACGGCTCCATGTGTGGCGGATAAGTACATTATCAACTCTTCCCCTGGTCGGGGTGCGACTAGCTTTGGTAGTGCTGCTATCGTTTGTTTGAGTTGTTGGAACGCTTCTTCCGCTTCGGTAGTCCAGCGAAAGTCACCCTTTTTTGTACACTTCTTGAGTGTTTTAAACAAGGGTAAGGATTTGTCCGCTGACTTAGATAGGAATCTGTTCAGGCCTGCCAGTTTTCCGTTTAAGGATTGTACTTCCTTAAGCGTTCGCGGTGAAGGGAGTTGTATGACCGCTTCTGTCTTTTCAGGGCATGGCTTAATGCCGTCAGGTTCTATGAGGTACCCTAAGAACATACCTTCAGTAGCGCCGAAGGTGCACTTTTTTGGGTTTAGTTTCATGTTGATCCGTCGTAGTGTGTTGAATGTTTCTTCAATGTCGCGCACTACTTCGTCCTCTGTGTGGCTCTTTATGACCAAATCGTCAACATATACCTCTAGATTACGGCCTACTTGTTTTTCGAATGCGTTATCTACCAAGCGTTGATAGGTGGCTCCTGCATTCTTCAATCCGAAAGGCATTTTTGTGTAGCAAAAGACGCCTTGACTTGTGTGGAAGGCTGTTTTCTCCTCGTCCTCCTTGGCCATTTGGATTTGATGGTACCCTTTGTATGCGTCTAGGAAGCATTTAAAAGGATACCCGCACAAGGATTCCACCTTCCAGTCTATCTCAGGCAGCGGGTAGCAGTCCTGTGGACATGCTTTGTTGAGATCCGTGAAGTCCACGCACATTCTCCAGCTGCCATCGCTCTTTTTTACCATGACTGGGTTAGATAGCCAATCGTGGTAGTATACCTCCCGCATGATACCTGCGTCTACGAGTTTATGCACTTCTTCCAAGATAGCCTTCGCGCGTTCTGGAGCCTGACCGCGCTTCTTCTGCCTTATCGGTGGGTATCCTTGTCGGATCTGAAGCTTATGTTCCGAGATAGACCGGGGTACACCAGTCATGTGTTTTGGTTCCCACGCGAAGATATCTAGGTTTTTCTGAAGGAGTGCGCACACGGCAGTTCTCCCTTTTTCTGATAGTGAACCTCCTATTGACACCTGTTGTTCAGGATAATCTGGGTGGATCGCTACCTTCAGGTTTGGTGTTTTGGGTGCGCCGTACTCTTTAGCAGGTGTTGTTTCGTATGTAACCGTGTTACATTCTTCTGGGGGTAAAGCATTATTGTAGAGGGTAACAATTCCCCCTTCCACTGGGAACTTTAGCATTCCATGCGCTGTGGATGGTACTGCGCGGAGCGCTGAGATGCCTGTTCTCCCGATGATGCCATTGTATGGCGATGGAGATCTGATGACCATGAAGTTCATCCACGCCTTAGTGGAGTGTTCTTCGTCGCCGACCTCTACGAGCATGCGTAGTTGTCCTATCGGCCATATCTTTTCCCCTGTGAAGCCTGTTAGAGATGTCGCAGCTGGGACTAGCTGGTTTTGAATCTCTTGTTTTAGCCTCTTGAAGCAATGTTCGTACATTATTTCAGCTGAAGCTCCTCCATCGATGTACATGCGGTGGATAACGTGTCCTCCCGCTTGTATTTCGATTGTTAATGGTTCTGCCACTGCGTTGTCCGCAGTTAACTTAGGGAAGGAAATTTCTCTGTGAGTGGAGAACTTTTGTGTCACCTTTTGCTTGACACTGCGTTGCCAAGATTGGATCATGTAGATTGTATCCAGCTTGTCTTTAGGTGCATCCTTTTTGTCTCCACTCCTCTTGTCCTTTCCTTCTTTAATGTTTTTGACTAGGTGGTCCAATCTGCTTTCCTTAACTAATTTTTTAATTAGTTGCTTTAGTTGGACGCAGTCGTTTGTTGCGTGTCCTTTTTGCCCATGGTAGTCGCAGTATCCCGTTCCACTGCGCTTTGCTTCCGGTGTGCGTATTGGTGGAGGTTTTGGGAAGTTCGCTCCTTCTGTCGCAAATATTTCTCGTGGAGTTTTTGTTAATGGGGTATACTTGTCGTTTCCCCTTGCACCTCCTTCCTTGCGATAGTTTTTGTTGGAATTGCCTCCCTGGTCATTGGATTGTTTCCTTGACTGGTCTTGCGGCTTGTAATTCTGGTATGCTGCCCTGCTATCCGCAGCTGCGGCTTCACCTTGGACAAAGGACCTCGTACGCTTCATGAGTTCATCAAAGGTTTGAGGGGTCTTATTGTTTAATTTCTTGATAAGGTCCC